>JARQOD010002704.1:0-74233 GCA_033576555.1 Oophaga sylvatica | reverse complement strand
TCCCAACCCTCCAAGAGCATTTTTGACGATCAACAATACCTTTTCCACCATGATGGAGCACCTTGCCATAAAGCAAGGTGATAACTAAATGGCTCAGGGAACAAAACATAGATTTTGGGTCCATGGCCTGGAAACTCCCCAGATCTTAACCCCCCATGAGAAGTTGTGGTCAATCATCAAGAGACGGGTGGAAAAAACAAAAACCTAAAATTCTGACAAAATTAAAGCATTGATTGTGCAAGATGGACTGCTATCAGTCAGGATTTGGTCCAGAAGTTGTATTGAGAGCATGCCAGGGAGAATTGCAGAGGCCTAAAGAAGAAGGGTCAACACTGAAAATATTGACTTGCTGCATTAAACTCATTCTAACTGTCAATAAAGCTTTTTTTACTCATATGTTTCCAATTAATTTCTGTCTGTGATAAAAACATCTGTAAAAACACACATAAAAACCAGAGGGCAGCAAAATCATTTTGAAAATATAATATTTGTGTCATTCTCAAAATTTTTTGCCCATGACTGTATAACAGCCTCTCAAGCACCCTTTACTATAAGTCTTTTTAACAAATGAAAAATATTGATATTAGATTCATCTCCTCCCTGCCTTTTTAAAACCTTCAGGCAAAGCAACTCTGAGATTTGTTTGTCAGCCATTTAATCACTTTGCAATGTGTCATTGATCATCCAGCTGTATGATGTAGTCAGTCAAGTATATGATTTATCTTTATGTGAGGTAATGGTTGATTAGCACCACTACCGTCTTCATTTGCGACAGACATGGCTGCTACTGGGGCTTTGTGCCTTCAAGGTATTAATAGAGGAAAATGGTAATCTAAAAACAGGAACATATGTTACAGAATAAATTAAAAGCAGCAAAAATAAAAAAACAAGAAAAAATGTTATTGAGTCGTGGCTGCATTGCAAATAAATACTGAGTCATGTGAACTTGAACCAATTTAACACCACTATATAGGTATATTCAAAATTGTATGTTATTTACATTGTAAGGGTTAACTAACAGTTTTATTACAGTAGTCAAGGCATTTAGGGTATAAAGAGCAAGATTTGTAGTTGCTAGATGTCAAATGAACATTTGAGGAGCACTTGAAAAAAGAGAGAGAATGTGAAAGAACAAATTGATATGGATTTGATCTTATTAGAAGTTAAAACTGAGTGATAAATATAATATACTGTGTGTCTGTATAATATACAGTACTTTGGTTAAGTCAAAGTAAGCATTAAACCAGAGAGATTTCACTGAGGTTGTGTACTTCTTTCAGACCTGAATGGGATTAACTGACAGCTTTCAGCTTTCCTCATCTGGAAGACTCATTACAAAAATTCTGGTAGTTTTTCCCCCCTTTATAGTGCTGCCAGATCAGCCAACCAAAAAACAGGCATTCACACAAAATGACAAAAGGGTGAAAAGGACGAAAAGGACATGCACTACTATAGCTAAGAACAGGTCTTGTGTAAGACATGACACAGCATTCACTGTGGGGGAAGGGTCAGTATAGCAGAGTTGGAAGCACTACACTTCCCTTTTGGGAATGTTTTATGTGTATTTGGTCCTGAGACCATATTCACATGTTCAGTATTTGGTCAGTATTTTTACGTCAGTAATTTGGAAGTCAAAACCTGGAGTGTGTGATAAATATAGAACTGGTGACGTGTTTTATTATACTTTTCCTCTGATTGTTTCACTCTGGATTTTGGCTTTAACCCCTTACTGCCATCGGACGTACTATCCCTCCATGGTACCTGGGCCCGTATGACCATGGGCGGGGATAGTACGTCTCGTGCGATCGGACGCGCTCCCAGGGGGAGCGCAGCCGATCGCGGCCGGGTGTCAGCTGATTATCACAGCTGACACCCATGACTGTGTGTCAGGAGCGGTCATGGACCGCTCCCGGCACATTAACCCTTGCACACCGCGATCAAAACATGATCGCGGTGTACTGGGGGCACAGGGGAGGATCGCGCAGGGTGGAGGCTCCCTGCGCGCCCCCCTGAACCCTCAGAGCAGCGCAATGTGATCGCGCTGTTCTGAGGGCTTCCTCCCTCCCAGGAAACCCCGGGTCCAAGATGGCGCCGGGGGGCCTGGAGGGAGGCGGCTAGCTCAGTGCCTGCCGGAGCAGGCACTGAGAAGCCTGCTGCACTGCCTGAGCGATCGCTGGTGTGACAGATGCTGTGCACACTGTCACACCAGCATCTGATAAAATAGAGTGATGTCCCACCCTGGGGCAAAGTAAAAAGTTAAAAAAATAAAAATAAACATGTTTTAAAAAAAAATCCAAAATAAATAAAAAAAAATATATAAATATATTCCCCAATAAATTCACTTCTTCCTGTAAATAAAAAAAACAAAGCAATAAAAGTACACATATTGGTATCGCCGCGTCCGTAACGACCCCCCCTATAAAATTGTCCCACTAGTTAACCCCTTTAGTGAACCCCTTAAAAAAAAATAAAAAAAACGAAGTAAAAAATCAATGCTTTATCATCATACCGTCGAACAAAAAGTGGAATAACACGCGATCAAAAAGACCGATATAAAAAAACATGGTACCGCTGAAAACGTCATCTTGTCCCGCAAAAAACGAACCATCATTCAGCATCAGCAGTAAAAAAATAAAAAAGTTATAGCTCTCAGAATAAAGCGATGCAAAAATAATTATTTTTTATATAAAATTGTTTTTATTCTATAAAAGCGCCAAAACATGAAAAAATGATATAAATGAGGTATCGCCATAATCGTACTGACCCGAAGAATAAAACTGCTTTATCAATTTTACCACACGCGGAACGGTATAAACGCCTCCCCAAAAAGAAATTCATGAATTGCTGATTTTTGTTCATTCTAACCTCCCAAAAATCGAAATAAAAGCGATCAAAAAACGTCACGTGCTCAAAAATGGTACCAATAAAAACTTCAACTCGTCCCGCAAAAAATAAGACCTCACATGACTCTGTGGGCCAAAATATGCAAAAATTATAGCTCTCAAAATGTGATGATGCAAAAACTATTTTTGCAATAAAAAGCGTCTTTTAGCGTGACAGCTGTCAATCATAAAAACCCGCTATAAATAGTAAATCAAACCCACCTTTATCACCCCCTTAGTAAGGGAAAAATAATAAAATTTAAAAAAAGTATTTATTTCCATTTTCCCATTAGGGTTAGGGTTAGGGTTGCGGCTAAAGTTAGGGTTAGGGTTGGCGCTAAAGTTAGGATTAGGGTTAGGGTTGGGATTAGGGGTGTGTTAGGGTTAGGTTTGTGGTTAGGGTTGGGACTAGGGTTAGGGGTGTGTTGGGGTTAGGGTTGGAGTTAGAATTGGGGGGTTTCCGCTGTTTAGGCACATCAGCTCTGCCATGCGTCCAAACAGTAGTTTATCCCCACATATGGGGTATCAGCGTACTCTGGACGCCAAGAGTTATTGTGCAATTTGTCCTATTTCTTCTGTTACCCTTGGGAAAATAAAAAACTGGGGGCGAAAATATCATTTTTGTACAAAAAAAAATATTTTTTTTTTTTTTACGGCTGTACATTATAAACTTGGGGCTTCATAGCGCTCACCACACATCTAGATAAGTTCCTTGTGGGGTCTATTTTCCAAAATGGGTCACTTGTTGGGGATTTCCACTGTTTAGGCGCATCAGGGGCTCTCCAAATGCGACATGACGCCCCCAGACCATTCCATCAAAGTCTGCAATCCAAAACGTCACTACTTCCCTTCCGAGCCCTGACGTGCGCCCATACAGTAGTTTTCTCCCACATATTGGGTATCAGCGTACTCAGGACAAATTGGACAACAACTTTTGGGTTCCAATTTCTTCTGTTAACCTTGTAAAAATAAAATATTGGGGGCGAAAAAATCATTTTTGTAAAAAAAAAAAGGATTTTTTATTTTACGGCTGTACGTTATAAACTTTAGTGAAACACCTGGGGGTTAAAAGTTCTCACCACACATCTAGATAAGTTCCTTGAGGGGTCTAGTTTCCAAAATGGTGTCATTTATGGGGGTTTCCACTGTTTAGGCAGATCAGGAGCTCTCCAAACACGACATGGCGTCCAGCCAATTCTGCGTTGAAAAAGTCAGACGGCGCTCCTTCCCTTCCAAACTCTGCCATGCACCCAAACAGTGGTTTACCCCCACATATGGGGTATCAGCGCACTCAGGACAAATTGCACAATAACTTTTGGAGTCTTGTTACCCTTGGAAAAATAAAAATTGGGGTGAAAAGATCATTTTTGTGGAAAAAATATGATTTTTAAATTTTACGGCTCTACATTATAAACTTGTGTGAAGCACTTGGAGGTTCAAATTGCTCACCAAAGATCTAGAAAAGTTCCTTAGGGGGTCTAGTTTCCCAAATGGGGTCATTTGTGGGGGGTTTCCACTGTTTAGGCACATCAGGGTCTCTCCAAATGCAACATGGCATCCAATCTCAATTCCAGCCAATTTTGGTTGGAAAAAGTCAAATGGTGCTCCTTCCATTCCGAGCTCTGCCGTGAGCCCAAACAGTGGTTCCCCCCCACATATGGGGTATCAGCGTATTCAGGACAAATTGGACAACAACTTATGTGGTCCAATTTCTCCTGTTACCCTTGGGAAAATAAAAAATTAGTGACTAAAAGATAATTTTTGTGGGAAAAAAATAGGATTTTTTATTTTCATGCCCGGGCATTATAAACTTGTGTGAAGCACTTGGGGGTTCAAAGTGCTCACCAAAGATCTAGATAAGTTCCTTAGGGGGTCTAGTTTCCAAAATGGGGTCACTTGTGGGGGGTTTCCACTATTTAGGCTCATCTGGGGCACTGCAAACGGAACATGACCCCCATCAACGTCTGCATTCCAAAACGTTACTACTTCCTTTCCAAGCCCTGCCGTGCACCCAAACAGTTTCCCCCCCCACATATGGGGTATCAGCGTACTCAGGACAAATTGGACAACAACTTTTGGGGTCCAATTTCCTTGGGAAAATTCAAAAATTTGGGACTAAAAAATCATTTTTGTGGAAAATTGTTTTTTTTTTTTTTCACACCCAGGCATTATAAGCTTTTGTGAAACACTTGGGGGTTTAAAGTGCTCACAACAGATCTAGATAAGTACCTTAGGGGTCTAGTTTCCAAAATGGTGTCACTTGTGGGGGTTTCCACTGTTTAGGCGCATCAGGGGCTCTCCAAACACGACATGGCGTCCAATCTCAATTCCAGCCAATTTTAGTTTGAAAAAGTCAAACGGCGCTCCTTCCCTTACGAGCTCTGCCGTGTGCCCAAACAGTGGTTTTCCCCCACATATTGGGTATTGGCGTACTCAGGAGAAATTGCATAACAACCTTATCTGTCCATTTTCTCCATTTACCCTTGTGAAAATAAAAAAAAAGTTTGTAAAAGATCATTTTTGTGGCTAAAAAGTTAAATATTCATATTTTCCTTCCACGTTGCTTTAGTTCCTGTGAAGCACCTGAAGGTTTAATAATCTTCTTGAATGTGGTTTTGAGTACCTTGAGGGGTGCAGTTTTTATAATGGTGTCACTTTTGGGTATTTTCTGCCATATAGACCCCTCAAAGTGACTCTAATTATAGATTTGCCCTTTCTGGGGTGTCTGGGGGCAGATGTTAGTAGTCAGGGGGGGCACAAAAAATGTACCCTCCCTAGGCTGTTATTATCTGCCCCCACTCGCTTTGCTTTGTCTGTCTGGTGGAGAAAATACAGCGGGAGCCCACGCATTTTTTTTCAACGAAATTACACCTTTAATTAACCCCTACATGTCTGAAATTTTGCACAAATACACTCATGTAATTGTAAGTTCTAAACAAATATCAAAATACATGAAATTATATGGTTAACAGTGTGGAAACAATGTATCATTTCATGTCGGCTTCTGTGATTTCACTGAAGCCGGCAATTGAATGAGCGGCTAATACAGTATGTAGAAGTCTAGGAACTATAAATATATATATATATACATATACATGTCACAATGACATATATATATATATATATATGTATTCTATGTGTGTATATGTATGGATTCGATTCTTTATTAAAGCTGTCAGTGTGCTTTTACAGTATAGCCGGGGATGAATTGCCGGCTTTTCTAAAGGACACCGATGCGATTTCATCGGAAGTCACACAGTGTGGTCCGTTTGTAATCCGATTTTTCATCGCTCCCATAGACTTGCATTGGCGATTGTCGACCGACAATCGGTGACAATCGCAGCATGCTGCGATTGCACACGGACGTTTAAAACGGACCACAAAAAATCTGATACTGGGAGCCGCTCCATAGATTAACATAGGTCCGACTGCAATGCGATTTTTCATCGCATTGCAGTCGTCCGATTCTGTCGCCAGTGTGACGCCGGCCTAATAATAAAACTCATTTGAATTTGAGAGGAAAGCTACTATAGGTGTTTGTAATGAGATTCAATTCTGAAGCACTGCCACGTCCCCCACACTTATTGCCAGAGATGAGATCTGAAGGCTCTGAGTTAGGTTGGTTTCACATTTGCGTATCTATGAGCAGCTTTTGATCCGCATAGTTCCGCATGCATCATATTTTTAACATGGTGTACGCAAGGACATGCGTTTGCATGCGCTCGCTTTCGGAGGCGTACACATGCGTCATTTCGCGGTGGGCGGTGAACGCAACATGTTGCATTTTTTGAGGCGTCAAATATTCACAGCCATACGCATGCGGATGAGTGCAGATGAAGTGCATCAAAACAACGCATTACTGTCTATGGGAACGCATGAGTATGCAAGGACATGCATACGCATGCGTTCGATATGCACATGCACTTCGGAATGAGCAGGTCCAGGAACTTTTTTCATAGAAAATGAACTCGGCACTCAACTTTAGTATAGTGAGAATAAAGATTGGACACCGCGTCCAATGCAGAGACCTATCCTCACTGCCGGACTCCTTCACAACAGGTTACTAGTGCAATAGAGGCATTGTCCTCTTCCTCATCTCACCCCACCAATACAGGCTATATCCAGCCCTTTCTTTCTTCCCTATGTGGATCAACCCCCTTCCCAGTAGTATCTGTGACTGATGAAGGTCCATGATATAGGACCGAAACGTTTCGTGTTACTACTGTGAATAAAAATCTTTATTCTCACTATACTAAAGTTGAGTGCCGAGTTCATTTTCTATTAGATACGGTGTGGGAACCTACTCTGGCACCTTCTTGGTTGTGCACACGGTTATTTTTTCACAGGAACTTTTTTCAGTCACCCCCAAAACAAAGCTGTATAAAAAGAGGGTGTGGACACTGAAAGTCCAGTACTCTCAAGCCTCTGGATGCTATTACAAGCCAGTGGACCTGCTGTGAAGACTCTGGATTTCACTGTGGATGTGAGTATAGAAGCTATGGAAATGTCTGTCTGTATCTCTCACTGCAGTCTGTACTCACTTCTGTCTCTCTTGCAGCCTTCTTCAAAGATGTCCTCAAGTGAAGACTAGAATTCCTACCAGAGTGGACAGGAGGCTGATGAAGTGAGGACATTTGCTATACTGATAGGTATGTAATGACTGTCAATATGACACATGATGTAAATCATGTATTTTCTTTGCAGAACAGTTCAAGTGCAGAACAGCAGGAGCAGTTGACTCGGGCCCAAGTTCCTCAGGTGGAAAGACGGCGTGTAAGTATTGTTGAATGCTTTTGGTTTAAGGCCGGCGTCACACTCACCGTAGAAAAATACGGACCGTATTGTACGAGCGTAATACGCCAAAATGTTGCCGGCACAACAATCAGTTTTTCATCCGTTGTCAGGGTGCGGCTGCGTATTTAGCGCATGTAAGCATCCGTATGCAATCCGTATGGCATCCATACAGCGTAGTTATCTCGCCGCCTTGCAAAATGAACATTTAACGGTTTTTAGGCCTGAAACTCATTCAAATCATCATCAGCAAGGCTATTTATTAGTTCTGCATCAGGTGGCAGCCCCCAATCTTGCCATTTTTGTGGTGTGCTTGTGTTGGAGTATTGCTGCTTGCTTGCCAACAGGTCTGACACTCTTCAGTTCACCCCAACTGATCGAGTGTTGTACAACTGGGTTTTGTCCTGCCGCTTTGGGCAGCCATACCCAGTGATCGTTGAACCGCGGAGGAGGAGGTGAATGTGGGTGCATCCGCATTTGAGGCAACGTCTCAATAAAGGCAATTTTCACCGGCTGTATGCATCTCTGCGGACTCTTCCAGACAAGTTTTTTCTGTTTTCTCGGATGACCATTCCCACATTTGATGTTTTGTTGGACATTGTGCGCCCAGTGATCACCTACCAGGATAGCAGGATGCGCAAAGCTATCTCTGCAGAGGAGCTACTTCTCCTTACGCTACGGTATGTATTCCTCACCTACATCCCTTTAACCTTATGGCTGTAGCAGAAATGTCCTCATAATATAGCCCATATATCACCTTGAAGTACCTGAACAATGATGTGTATGTTAAAATTATAGAAAATGTTTACTTGGGCTAAATTTAACTTATGATTGTTTGGACATAAAATCATGTTATGGTTATGTATAGTGCGTTTGTTAAACCTTTGTGCATGTGTATTGATTGTTCTCTGTACATTTGGTTACTTGTAGGTTCCTAACTACTGCCATATCCTTTGCCGCACTCCATCTGGAGTTTTTGATTGGGAGGTCCACCATATCTGGCATTGTTCGTGATACCTGCTCACAACTCTGGGACATACTGCATCAACTGGTCATGCCTGAGCCAAAGATGGAAGACCGGAAGAGGATTGCCAGGGGATTTGAGGAGCAATGCCACTTCCCAAATTGTCATAGTCTCTGTCTGGTGTTAATGGTCATAACAGATGTGTTGGTGTTTGAGTACAAACAACTTATGAAAAAAGACTCCAAACGTTTTAAAAAATAGATATTTATATGTGCAAACTGGCACTTGAGCTACTGACTACCATATTTGCTTCATATGGTATATGTATTTACAACACAATAGTGTAAGTGTGCATTCTTACACAAGTACCAAAATAAAGCATGACCAAATTACAACGTTTTCAATACATAATAGTATGTGAACACAAAAACCAATAGTCAATATGGGTAGTGATGATCATATGTGACCATGTTGTTTCAGAAGATTACACTACTGCAAATATGCAATAGACAACATGGAGTCAAATTAAATATAAAAAATAACAAAATTTTCCATAAATAATACTAAATATTCAAAAAAACAAACTTTCACTATCACTAGTGAGCACCATATCTGCCCCATATGGTTGGGTTCTAAGACTAGACTAATGCAATGATGCATTAGCCAACAATGTTTAAAATGGTTGGGGAAAAAATAACAAACATTGGTATAAATTATAAGATATAAAGAAACAAAAAATGTTCACCTAGCCCATATACCACCAGCTAAGTACCATCTGCTGTTTGTAGGCATTCAGATGAGTGCAAATATACTTTACACAACATGGTGTCAAAATCAATATAAAAAATTAATAAATTTTTGGTTGCATCATACGAGATAATGGAAAGAACTAACGTGAAGTATGGCTACTCAAGAGCATATTGGTACCATATGTTTCTTACATGCATCTAGATTAGTGCACATTTCTTTTGCACAACATGAGTGTAAATTAAGTATAAAAAAATTACAAACTGCTTTTTAAATCATAAGATATAACTAAAATAAAAAATGACAGCTGGTGGTATGTGGGTGGTGGGTTGGCGGGTTCCCAGCATCTCTGTGTGTTTGGCTTGGATGACCACCATGACCATCACCCTGTTGGGGAGTATTTTATGGGCCCAGAGCTAACATCTGCCCACGGTCAGGTTGGTGTGTGGGCACATTGCCATACAGATAAGGGAGATTATATTCCTGTGTAAGATGATACCCACGAGAATCATACCCCCCAATATGACCATGTTGAGCAGATCCAGGTTGGGACCAGCCTCCAACACTGGATCTGTACAAGTGGCCATATTGGGAAGTCGGATTATAGGCAGCCATTTGACCCTGTTGTTGCCAAGGTTGTTTCGGTGGGGGAATGGGTTGAGGTGTAGGCGCCCGTGCAGGAGGATCCTCAGATCTGTTGGGAAATGAAAGGGGATTAGAACATTTAGGAGAGGTGAGCCTAAACTGCACATGTGTTATGTGGTGTGATGTATGTACTTACGCTATGTGATCCAGAATAGGTGCAAGAAAACCCAGCCTGTCAAAGTAAACGTATTTTCGTTTTCTGGGTGCTGCTGACCCGCTCTTGGCCCTCTGCTGCCGTTCCCGCCGGTATTGGTCCCGGATACTTCTCCATCTTCTCATAACATCATCCACTGCAATGACATATATAATGTAATCAATTAGCTAGCTGCACAAATCCTAAATCTTTGACATACACGTAATATATGCACAAAATTGCCCTGATACTGTATATAACCCATATATGTATGGGAGAATACCACTATCTAATCTATAAATCACACAACATAGGAAACCGAAAAAAAGGGTCCCATACTAAAGTGGTATGAAAAAATACAAATTTTTTATTGAACAGACTTACACTAAAATCCACTTAATAGTACAAAAAGAGACACATCAATATGCTGATGACGGACTAAAACAGCTCAAATGACTCTCACTAATACATACCACGGGTGGTTGGCTACCAAACAATAAACCCACATATAACATGTAATAAAAAAGGGGGAGAAGCCAGCGCCGCACATGGTCAGCATGTAATATATAAAGTGCATATACACATATTGGATTCTAACTGTATTAAAAATGAGACATTTGGCAAATAATTGATCAATTCTTTGAGCCACCCCGCCACGACAAGGCATTCTCATATGGGGCAGTCCTACTCTACGTTTTTTATATTCGCTGTGCCATTACGGCCTCCTGAATGTATAAAAGCAAGGCTGCAAAAAATCAAAACAAAAGTACCTGAAGCATTGCTGTTTCACTCCCATGGTGCCAGTAAGGCAAGCGCAGGTGAAAGCCGACCAGGTCCGGAGATGGACATTTCAGATCTGACTTCTGCACTGCCAGACCAGCAACCACAGATTTCAGATTTGGTGCAGAAAATAATCTGCAGGATGTCAATTCCCTGTGCATTTTTTTCCATACGTTTTTCACCATTGACTCCACTCAAATCAGTCAAAAACGCAGGGAAAAAAATTACCAGTGTTATAGCTGCATGTTTCCTGCCAAGAAAGGCAGAAATGGGGCAGAAATGTCACTTATTTTGTGCACATACCCCAATGGTATGTGCACAGTATTTGTTGCAGAAATTTCTGCCCCATTTCTGCCTTTCCTGGCAGGAAAAATGCTGCGTACAGTAGTTTTTAATGTATTTTTTACATGCATTTTTTATTGCAGATTTTTCCCCACTTATTAGTTTGAGTGAAATCTGCAGCAAAAGGACTGAAAAAAATGACATACTGAAGATTGAAATCTATACCAAATCTGCAAGGAAAAATTAAAGGAATGTTTGCACCAGACATCAGGATTCTTAGTCACTTGCTGACATCAGGAAACCCTTTAGGTTTTGTGACAAATCTGCAGAAAAATCTGTGACAATCTGCAGCGTGTGCACAGGCCTTAATACATACAAGATAACATATAAATGGCATTTGATATACTTTTATACAGTATACACATTGTTGTACGTATATACGGAAACCGCACCCTCTGCCCCTCACTCCGGTTATTACGCTACTGGTTATCAGTTCTTCTCTTATTTTTTGCTATGGGTTAAGATCTTACAAGCAATTACTAAAGGTACTGCCACACTTAGCGATCTGGTTAGCGATCTCAATAACGACGCAAGCTAACGAGATCGTTGGTGTGATCTCTTTTAGGTCGCTAGTAGCTGCCAAACAGGAGATCTCATAAACAACTCATCAGCGGTCAGCGATCTCTTTAACGACTTTGGCGGTCGTTAGGATCTCATGTACTGAGCGCTTCTGATTCATAGGAATTTCCAGCATCGCTCCTGCTCTCTGTGTCCTGCTAGCCTGCTTTGCAACTTCTGCGATCCTCTCTGTGACGCAAAAGAGAACTTACAGATATTGCGATCCACTCCGTGACACAAAAGAGAACTTACAGATATTGCGATCCACTCCGTGACGCTAAAAAACAGTCATATGCGTCACAAACGAGGTCGCTCGTCATTCGCAAAAGGTGCCAAACACAGCGATATAGGCTCACCAGCGGGACGCCAACGATCAAAAAACGGTCCAGAACGCTAGTGAACGATCAGCGACATCACAGCAGGGGCCACATCGTTGCTACATGCCACGCACAACGAGGTCGCTAACGAGATCGCTAAATAGTGACGTTTTAGTGATCTCGTTTGCGATCTCGTTTAGTGTGGCATACCCTTAACTATCTGCCTTTCTGCCTGGCACTGATCTCTGTGTCTTCAGAGCAGTTACAAATCACTCATGGAAGCGAATACCCCTCCCTAAATTAACCTCATATCAACAGAGCAGCTTTTACTTAAGGGTATGCCACACTAGACGGCGTTGCTAACGAGATCGCTAAAAGACGTCACTATTTAGCGATCTCGTTAGTGACGCCGGTGTGTGTGGCATGCAGCAACGACGTGGCCCCTGCTGTGCCCCTGCTGTGATCTCGTTCATCGTTCACAGCGTTCTGGACCCTATTTTTATCGTTGGCGTCCCGCTGGTGAGCATATATCGCTGAGTGTGGCACCTTTTTTTAGCGATGTGGGGTGTTTTTGTACCGCCAAAGTCGTTAAGGAGATCGCTAACCACGATAGTGTCCTTAACGACATCGCTAAATTAGGCAGCTACTAGCGATATTATAACAATCACGCTAGCGATCTCATTAGTATGCGACGTTAAGGAGATCACTAGCGGGATTGTTTAGTGTGGCAGTACCTTTATCCTCTCTGTCAACAGAGGGTCACTAATGACATCATGCAGACAAGCGCATTCCCGCAGTTAGGATGTGGGAAGCTGACAGGTAATCAGCCAAAAATCAGCCAAGACTTAAGGGTATGCCACACTAAACAAGAACGTTAACGAGATCGCTAAAAAACGTCACTATTTAGCGATCTCGTTAGCGACGTCGTTGTATCTGGCATATAGCAACGACGTGGCCCCTGCTGTGATCTCGTTGATCGTTCACTAGAGTTCTGGACCGTATTTTGATCGTTGGCGTCCCGCTGGTGAGCCTGAATCGCTGTGTTTGGCACCTTTTGTGAACAATGTGCGACCTCGTTGACGACGCATTAGTCAGCGGCGCAGGCGGGACTTTGTTTTCTTTCGTTAACGCCCTTCAGCTCCGATTGGTGACCACAACATCATCTCAGCTATAATAACTGCGCCCCCATCCATTGTTTCCAGAGCACTTTATGGGTCTCTTTTTGCGTTGTTGCGAGGATAGTATTGTGTGTCGGAGTTTTGCGATCCTGTTTGTGGCGCAGTGATGGGTTTTTGCGATCCTGTCTGAGTCGCTAGAGCACCATCCATCCCTATTTGGATTTGGATCTTCGGGATATTTTGATTCAAGGTACATATTGTTTGTGATGTTGTTTGATAATGTTTTTTAACCTTATTTTTTTTTTTTTTGGTCTGCTTTATTTATTTTACATCCCTGACCTTATTTTTTTTTTTTTCGTCTGCTTTATTTATTTTACACCCCTGACCTTATTTATTTTTTTTTCGTCTGCTTTATTTATTTTACACCCCCCCACCATTTTAGACATTTGTAAACTGTATATTAAATGTTAACTGAAAAGTTAAAAAAAATTTTATATATATTTTTTATTCTATTCTTTATTTTATTTTGGTTAAACACTTTATTAATAGTAATTAATTAGTAATTAACTTTTCTCTTCTTTACCGTACAGGTTGCACATAATGAACCTGTCCACCGCGGAGCGTATGATTGTGGCTGTTGCACTATTGTCGGGGTCGTAACGACAAATCACTCATCCTCCAGTCACTCCAAATTAGACTAAGAGCACGGGTCGACCGAGAATGAATCAGGCAATACGCTGGTTCAGACTTCAGAACGTGCCCTAAAGAAAATGGTGCTATTAGGCGGCCATCTCCAGTAAGCACTGAACTTTTTATTCACGTACATAAGATTACATACACAGAATATTGGGGTGGAGTAAAGGCGGGATTGAGGAGAAAGAGATATGCTGAATGATGTCCATATATGTACACATTCAGCATCTGATCATCCTAATTGGTCCTTAGATCTTCTTCTAAGTCCTCCTTGATCGTGTTGTCATCCTCAGTTTCGTTTCTTGAAGAAAGATTCTATTGTTCTCGTGTATCATGTGTTTCCTCAATTCTCCAAAGGTGGGGGACATTTCAGTGGATCCAGTTCAAGTTATTAGATAGTTAGTGTAATACAGTGATAGGACACAAGGTGGAGACAGACACCAGCAGATACTAACATTGTCCTAAAATAAGTTTCAATCTGAATAATATCATTTAAGGGAAACTTCGTGTTTACAAAATACATATACACACTATAAATATAAAAGTATAGTAGAAAATTATATTTTACCTTGACAATCCCCCCTAAACACTAAGTTTTTCCCTTAATTTATGCGGCCTTCGAGACTGTCCATGTGTGGGGACAGGGGTAATGGATTTCTTCGCTTGGTCATTTTAGAAACTGGCCCCTTATGGACCGCCCCCAAACAACCAAGTCCCTACCAAACATGCACATGGAGTTCTCCCACTATCCCTAAACTAAATCTCTTATTTCCATTTGTATTTTGTTATAGGGGGTTTTATCAGGTTTATCCTGCGGAGTATATTTCTCCATATCATCCTTATCAGTGTCTTCATATAGTAGCGACACAACTTCCTGATGAAGGAAAGTACCTGAGGAGGCGGCTGCATTGGTCACAGCTTTCCTATACATAGATATCACACAACATAGAATTATCAATCCTAGCACCAAAAGCCCTGTTACCACTAAGCAGGCTTGTTGGAGAAATTCTTTAAGTCCTCCAAGCCATCTTAAGAAGAAAGAGGTATCTACTTCTGCATTGGCTTTTATTTCCTGAGCCAGATTTTTAATCTCTGTAAGGGCCACTATAGTTTTACCATTGACTCCAGAATTCTGAGGAATATAAGTACAAAATTCTTCCCCTATCATCCCACAGACTTCATCTTTTTCAGCTAGAATCATGTCAATGGCCAGTCTATTTTGAAGAGTCAGTCCTTTGTTTTGGGCCCAGTTTCTCAACTATACCCTGGAAAGCATCTTGACTAAAACTGATATTGATAAATCTTTGCTCAGTGTAGTATATATATTTTATCCAATCTACATTGTAATTGATCTGCACAGTTGGGATGAGAGAACGGAAACCCGTCAGGATCTGATTCTGAGCTTTGTATTCGTCTGGGACCCCCCTAGGAACACCTATGGGATCCATATAAACTTTGGGATCCTCAGCATAACCGGTGTGCAGCTGACCCAGACTCCTTCTTTTTCTGGATATCAGTGGAGCTATATTCTCGGATCCAGACTCTTTCTCACGTGTCTTTTAATGACTACCCAGTCTCCAGGCTGCAGGCTGTGACTCCCAGGATCCTGGTTCGGATCTGGAAGAGAACTGAAAACATTATCATATACTTTCTTGAGTCTTTTATGCAAATCCCTTACATATGAACTTAATACATGGTTACTTATTTCCAATGCTTGGGAAAAGAAACATCCTAAACTAGGCGGAGAAAGTCCAGTTTTTCTATTTGGAGTGTACCTTACTGAGTATAGGGCTAATGGTAAACATTCAGGCCAAGATTTCCCTGTTTCAGCCATGGCCTTTTAGATTTTTAACTTCAATGTCCTATTTAGTCCTTTTACTTTTACACCGCTTTGTGGTAATATGGGGTGTGGAAAACTTGTTGAATTCCCAGCGCTGTCAAGACTTCATTCATTATTTCACCTGTGAAATGTGTACCTCTGTCACTTTCGGTCACCTTTGGTACTCCATACCTGCACACCACCTCCGCAAGCAGCTTCTTTGCGGTTGCCGCAGCCGTAGCCTTGGCAATCGGGAAAGCCTCCGGCCAACCTGAGAATAAATCAAAAACACACCAACACGTACTCCCATGAACCTGATTTTGGCAGCTGAATATAATCAATCTGCAGTCTCTGGAAAGGATAGAAGGGCCGAGGGGTGTGTTTGGGTGGTGTCTTGACTACCCTTCTCTGATTATGTGTAGCACATACCATGCATCCCTGGATCAAACCTTCTATACAGTGGAAAAGCCTGGTGCTACCCAATGCTTCTGCATCACGCTCATTACAGCAGTTTTGGACTGGTGGGTTGGCCCATGTAACATCTGGGCGACCGCAGGGTACAACGCTCTTGGAAGGCATCGGCGCATCCCTCTTCCCCATACCCCAGTTGCTGCATTCAGACATGCACCTTCTTTTTCCCACTTTTCTACTTCCTCCTGGCGCACCTGAGCCTGCATCTGGGCTAAGGCATCCTCCGACACAAAGGGATTTTTGGGAGCGCTTACCTGGTGCATCGTTACCCCTTGGAGTGGTCTACTGGCTGCTGTTTTTGCTGCTGCATCGGCCATTGCGTTTCCTTTACTCACCTGATCAGTGAATCTGGTATGTGCTTTAACTTTTGACAACTACTTCTTTTGGTAATTGTAATGCATCAATTAACTGCTGGACTGCGTCAGCATTTTTAATGGGATGTCCTGCTGCCATCAGGAATCCTCTAGACTTCCAAATTGGACCCAAATCATGAGCTATACCGAATGCGTATCTAGAATCTGTGTAGATGTTAACAATTCTACCTTCAGCTATCTTACAGGCCTCGGTCAGAGCCTTAAATTCAGCCTCCTGGGCCTACTGATATGGGAGCATTGGTTCTGCTTTGATTACTGCATTCAGGGAGACGATGGCATACCTGGTGTGGAAGGTACCTGAGTCATCTTGGTAGCGAGTTCTACAAAAGATTTAAAGTCAACATTACATCTTTCAGTTTCAAACACTGTGGGTAGGCCTGCTGTTTCCTGTGCCATAAGCTGAACATAATCATAAGGAATCTCCTCTCTTGGATCTTCTTTGTACAATACCGTACAATACCTGACCTCCCCCCTAGATCCGAGAGAGGTAACAATGTGGCAGGATTAAGTGTGGTACATCTCTGCAAAGAAACATTTGGAGACATTAAAAGTGCACATTGCAATCGAAGATGACGTGCAGCTGAAAGTGTGCCGGCTGCACCTGGTTCAGTATGGTGTATACATCATGAGGTGTAAGTGCTGTCAGTGGATAATCAAGAACGATATCTGATAATTTGTGGAGCAATAGTCCTACAGCATGTATTGCCCGTACACAGGACGGGGCACCTCTAGCCACTGCATCTAGTCTTCCACTGAAACAGGCCACTGGCCTTTGATTGTCACCATGTAACTGAGTCAATACTCCTGCCGCGTGTCCCTGCTGCTAATGGAGATACAGGGTGAATAGTAGTTCATAGTTGGGGTTCCTAGCGCTGAAGCTGCCACAATCCTGTTTTTGAGGGAATGAAAACAGTCTATACCTTCAGGAGTTAGTTTAAAAGCACAATGGTGATACAGTCATAGAGAGGCTGCATGAGGATTGACACAGCACGAATCCACTGCCTGCAGTAGAAAATCAGTCCAAGAAATATCCTAAGAGCAGCAACATTAACAGGAATAGGAAAGTTCTGTACAGCTTCTTTGCGAGCGCTGGTCAGATGTCGAGCCCCCAGTGTAATGCAATGTCCCAAAAAGATAACTGAAGATTTACAAAATTGCAGTTTATCCTTTAACGCTTACAACCTGCTTGGTACAAAAAACAACATATTATAAAAATAACATTGGCAAAATCAATAACTGTAAACTAAGCAGCATCCTGAGATATCTGGAACAAAAGTGTATATATATATATATTGTACCAGTCAATACATAGAGGGTTAAATCTCGTAGCCGAAGGGGGAAGCTGAAGGTTGGAATTTGTACTGTCAAGGCCATTGATAAGGAATCTTACTCTTAAGGTACTGCCACACTAACAATCCCGCTAGCGATCACGTTACGTTCGCATACTAATGCGATCGCTAGCGGGATTGTTTCTATATCGCTAAATGCGGCCGCATTTAGCGATATAGTTAACGACGCTATCGCCGTTAGCGATCTTCTTAACGACTTTAGCGGTACAAAAGTACCGCTAAATCGCTAAGAAAAGGTGCCACACAGCGATTAGATACTTACCCAGCGGGAGCGCCAGCGATGAAATAGGGTCCGGAACGATTCCAGCGACGAGCGAGATCACAGCAGGAAGCTCGTCGCTGGAAGCTGCCGCACTGAACAATATCGCTAACGGGATCGCTAAATAGTGACGTTTTTTAGCGATCCCGTTAGCGATATTGTTTAGTGTGGCATACCCTTTAGCTGCAGAGATGCCGAAGGTGGGGGCTAGGTTTAACTAAAACATCCCTTGTTACCAGTTTCTGCATCTGCTGAGCAATAGCCGTTTCTTGAGCTAAACTAAGAGGATACTATCTGTTGGGGCAGGATTGCACCTGGCTTTTAATTTGACCATGACTGGCTGCACCCTTAATCTGCCCACATCTGTTTTATCTGAAGCCCAGAAATCATGCAGTATCACACCTTCCAACATTGAAGGAAATTCATTTATGTCCTCTATACTAGCAACGTCTAGCGACATGATTTTACAAAGAGTGCTCTGCTTCAGTCCTGGTGTCATAGTGACAGTTCCAACCGGATGATACTCAATATGTGCTTGCAATTGTGACAACACATCACTTTCCTGAAAGATTACATTGACCCCGTGGTGATACCATTAACTGTGTGTGTACAGTGGTTCCTTGAATTTGCAGGGGAATCTTTTTAGTGACGGGGAGCTGGAGAGTTGTAAGGAGTTGCTATAACATGGTGGGAGAAATCACTTTTCCCAAATGGCCAGTCCTCTTCTGTAATTACTGAATTGTCTGCCCCCGTGTCCACTTGGAACTCAACCTCATGTCCCCCTGGTAGATTCACCTGTACTGTGCAATTAGGAATGGGGTGTATGGAGACAAGGGGTTCATGTGCAAGCTACCATTATCCTATGGGAGCGCCTCTAATTGGTCTTGGGGGCCTCTTGCAGGCGAGTCATTTGCATATGGATTAGTTGGACAGGCTGGATATGGGTTAGTTCTGCAATCCCTCCTGAAATGTCCTGGTTTCTTGCACCCGTAGCACAATTTCTGCCCATCTCCTGGCACACGTCTCCTCTCCCTGTTGTTTGCAGGACAAGTACCTACAGCATGTATCCTTGCTCCTCTTTTTGCCTGCGCTAAATCATGTTGTGCCCCCTGTGCTTTTCTGGCTAGATCCTCTGCTTTTACTGATCTCCAATCCGGTCTACTTACTTTCAGTTTTTCCTTGTCATTTTTTTTTTTTTTATGCCATTCATATTAAACTTGCCAGAACCCTCTCATTAGTCTTGTTTTCTTTGACAAAACCCATTTCCACCCAAGTTTTTCTTAGAGTCCAGAAATAATCTTTTGGCTCTTTCCTGAACTCTGTCCTCTAGTGTAACTTCCTTTCTCTGCCTGTCTATTTGCTTCTCACATACTCTGACCTTCGATTCTTACGTACTATGTCTATTCCAAAAACATATTCAACAAAATTTGAAAACTGTTGCACTTTTTCCTGTGCATCCTCACGAATACCCGACGGGAGGGGTCAAACCACTGCGTAGTTTGTGTGTCCTCTCTCCCTCAGCCTGCAGGTTGCTTATCTGTAGAATGACCTTGGTGTACAGCAAAATACCATCTCGCTGCTGCCAGCACTTATCTCTGCTTGCTGTCACTGACTTTTGCATTCTTAGATCAGTTCCTACAAATATAACACTTGTATATCTCATCTATCAATCTATTGTATCTAGCTTCATCTGCCAATTTTCCCTTTTTCTGTTTTCTATCCCACATCTAACCAATCATAACAGTTTTCATTCCCTGGGCGGGTGACATAGAGATAAAATATCCCTTTTCCCCTAAGTTTAATATATTGATCCCTTGAAATCATTCCTATCACAGTTGAATATTTGATAGAAATCGAACTTAAAGATAACCACAGGGGTTGTAGTATTAACCCAGAAGGTGGGCATACTGGCACTACTGGAGATCAGGATATAGCTCAAAAGGATATGTATATCAGAAACTTCATGACTGCTGATTAATCTTGTCCTTCTTGCAATGGGAGGCGTGAATCCAGGTGCTCTTGCCCTCGAGCTTCGGGCAGTAGGGGTGGACAGGATCACAGAGTAGGGACCCTCAAATCTGGGCTGGAGACAGTCTCTTCCCATAAATTTTTATATATATAAGGTCATCAGGCGAGAAATCATGCACCGTGTCACCTGTAAATTCTGGGAGAGAAGCAGACACTATAGAGTGGGTGTTAGTTAACTCTTTAGACAAAGCAATCACAAATTTGCTATTTTATCATTGGTTTCAAATAATTCCTGGTGCCTAATGTCTTCTGTTTTTAACATACCAGCATGATGGAGTATTGACTGTATGGTGGCCCGAAGGGTGGCCCGTGACTCATTTGAGTTTAGAGGATCATGGACTGGACCTGCTGCATGGATGATGATATCAGCGGGAAGGTCCCCTGCATGGTTGTCAGAGTCTGTCCAGGTGGCAAAGGGCCATGAGTGTATATATGAGCCATGCATTCTGCAGTGACGATGGGACCACCTGCTTGGGCTATTAATAGAGCCAGACCCCCTTTATTGGAGCAGTTGGAGTTGGCAGGACTAACTATAGCACCAACCCGATGTGTCAGGATATCACCGTACCCTATGGATAATGTCACTGGATTTCCATTGTGGTCTGTGTAATGCTGTGAATGGCAGGGATACCAGTTTTCAAGTACACCGGGAGCTGGGGGCCTGACCGGGGTTTCCGTGAATCTTACAGAACGACTGTCCTCTCTGAGGATTTGTGAAGGAGAGGAAGGTGCCCCATCTCTGGAGTAGGGGTGGAATAGGCCCTAGGACCAGGGGTTGACAATGATGGTGGGGGAATGGAGGAGGGAAGAAAAGATACTGGTGCTGCTGGGGATAGTGGTGGCTGTTGAGGGGCCCACCCCTCTTCTATCTCCTGATCCTCCTCCCCTTCATTAGATCCCATAATATCATGGCGGCGGCTCCTGATCATTGTTTGAAAAACTGAAGATTCATGCATTGCAGCAATGGCCGGGTTGGGGTGTGTGAAAGGGAACAATGGTGTTGCATCTGGTGCCATATTGGGAGCTGTGGCCTGCACAGGTGCGGGCGGGGGCTGGTAGTAGGCCCTGGTTGGTATCAGCAAGGGATATAGGCCTGACTGGGTGTGCTTGGGTGTCTCAAGATGGCCGCCGGAGGAGATGGGGTGTTGGTCATTTCCAGGTGTATTAAGATGGCCACTGGGTTTACCAAAATGGCCGCTGGTGTGGGAGGGGCGATGGGCTGGGCATTACACCAGGAGCGACCCGCCCCACAAACATGGCAGGTCTCCGCCCAGGGCGGATTCTGTTCACCACACACATGACAGGTCCAACCTCCCTTTGTTCTGAGATCGGCACCATTATAGGGCGGTGGCCGATGGCTTGTAGCGGCCATTTTAGTTACATCAACAAGATCATATGCAGAGCATTTTACATATCCGAACAAAGGCTCAGCACTTTCCGAACCTCCTTATTCCATCTACCTCTTTCCAACCCTCAACTTTCAAATCATTTACTACTCTTAAATGTGCTTGGGCTTGATACAAGAGCCCCTGATCTCTCAACTTTCCCTCATTCTGTGCGACAAAGTCTTTCCACACTGAAGGCTGAAGCCTGCCTGTACTCGGCAAGCTCATTCTTAACAGCCTTCTTGCCTCCACGTGATTCCATCAATTCAACCACTCCCAAAGCACCACCCTCTAACTTGTGGGTTTTGTTTGATTTAAACATGCGCATCATAATATTAACAGAGTGTAATGATCTGTCGCGACTCAGACCACTGGCGTCACTCGCAGGTCACCACCCGTCACTGCAGAGTCCCCCTCAATACACTGACAAGACAAAGAGTCCCCTCTATTCTGTCTTTTCCCTAACTGTGGATGGTGACGTTACAGCGCAGGACACCGTGACACTCTACACAGCACAGAGTCCCCCTCCATATGCTGACACCTGGGCTTCTCCTAATGAGACTTCCCGGGTTAGACAAAGAGCCCCTGCTCTATTTGTCACTTCTCAGACGAAGAGCCCCGGCTCCATTCGTCACTGATTAGACTATCATGTGCGTCTTCTATCCCACGCAACACTTCAAGAATCTAAAATTTGTCCCAACTTTATTCTAACAGTCACGGGAGGCAATTTATCTACATAAAGGTACCGTGACTGGAGGAGGAGGAACGTGGTGTTTTGACTCAAGCATGTGCAGGCAATGCAACGTCACTCGGTCACACTTGCTGGTTCGTGGCGTGGGATTGCCCTTGGTCTCACCACTCAACCAGTCACCCCTCCAGACCCAAATGGACAATACGACAGGACCAAACAGTGACTGACACACAGGCAAGTGGGACGCATATAAAGTATATGATCCCAACTTACCGTGTTCAACGGAGGCTGCAGTCCTCGCACTCAGTCACCGCGGGCACCACCGCAAAGTCCTCAGGACGGGTCCGGATGGGCGGCAATCCACGGCCCCACGTGTTAGGTGCCAATTGTCGGGGTCGTAACGACACAACCACTCATCCTCCAGTCACTCCAAATTAGACTAAGAGCACGGGTCGACCGAGAATGAATCAGGCAATACGCTGGTTCAGACTTCAGAACGTGCCCTAAAGAAAATGGTGCTATTAGGCGGCCATCTCCAGTAAGCACTGAACTTTTTATTCACGTACATAAGATTACATACACAGAATATTGGGGTGGAGTAAAGGCGGGATTGAGGAGAAAGAGATATGCTGAATGATGTCCATATATGTACACATTCAGCATCTGATCATCCTAATTGGTCCTTAGATCTTCTTCTAAGTCCTCCTTGATCGTGTTGTCATCCTCAGTTTCGTTTCTTGAAGAAAGATTCTATTGTTCTCGTGTATCATGTGTTTCCTCAATTCTCCAAAGGTGGGGGACATTTCAGTGGATCCAGTTCAAGTTATTAGATAGTTAGTGTAATACAGTGATAGGACACAAGGTGGAGACAGACACCAGCAGATACTAACATTGTCCTAAAATAAGTTTCAATCTGAATAATATCATTTAAGGGAAACTTCGTGTTTACAAAATACATATACACACTATAAATATAAAAGTATAGTAGAAAATTATATTTTACCTTGACACTATCTATGGAGGCAGATCGTCAAGAAGAGGCGCGGGTGGAAGAGAGGCGCTCCAAGCGAAAGCGTCGCATGTGGACCAGGGAATGGCTGGAGCAGAGGTCCAAATTCTCCCACATGCATCTAGTGAGGGAGTTGCAGGAGAAGAATCCACAGGATTTCCGGAATTATCTACGGATGTCGGAGGATTCATTCAAGCTCCTACTGGAATGTGTGAGGCCACTCATTGAACGGCAGGATACCCGGATGCGTGCAGCTGTTTCAGCAGAGGAACGTTTGGCAGTAACGCTGCGTTTTCTGGCAACCGGACGTTCAATGAAGGATTTGCAATTTTCTGCTGCAATTTCTCGGTCGCTGCTTGGAGAACTAATTCCGGAGACATGCAACGCCATCGTCCGCAGTTTACGGAGCTACATGCCTTTTCCCAAATCAGTGGCGGAATGGCAAATTATTGCCTCTGATTTTGAAAGGATTTGGCAGTTCCCAAACTGTGGTGGTGCCTTGGATGGCAAACATGTGCGGATCACGCAACCAGCCAAAAGCGGATCCTTTTTTCATAACTACAAGGGCTACTTCAGCGTGATCCTCATGGCCCTTGTTAATGCCAATTATGAATTTATTGACGTTAATGTTGGCATTAATGGAAGGGTTTCTGACGGTGGCGTTTTGGAGCTCACAAGTTTTGGTGAACGGTTGTTGAACAATAAACTTAACTTGCCAACCAACATGGACACCACCGCCAATCTAAACTTTGTTTTTGTGGGCGATGAAGCCTTCCCCCTTCATGCGCGTCTTGTGAAACCATATCCACAAAAGACTTTGACAGGGGAAAGGCGGATTTTTAACTACAGACTGTCTAGGGCACGGCGCGTTGTGGAGAATGCCTTCGGCATAATGGCCAACCGCTTCAGGGTTTTCCACACTCCAATCAATATGAAGCTGGAATCCATAGACTCTGTGGTGTTGGCCTGTTGTGTGCTGCACAATTTTCTACGAAAACGCGATGCTGGTACTTACAGTCCGCCAGGCTTCATGGACTCGGACAGCAATGGTGACGTGGTGCTTGGAGAATGGCGTGAGAATGATCCCGCTATTGCAGGCCTTCAACCTGTCAATCAAGGCAGGAGCAAGGACGATGCGAAGGCCGGCCGAGACAAGTACTGCCAATACTTTAATGGGCCTGGTGCAGTGAGTTGGCAGCATCAGGTGTAGCTTGATTTTGAGATTTTTGTCTTTTTTAAACAATCTTTTTATAATAAAAAAATTTTTATTTTAAAAATGCATTCGTGTTTTTTTTTCAATTATTTAATCAATATGGGAGAAGGGATAATGATGGGTGAGATGTGGGGAGGGGAGTAATGGGGATGGCAACGAGACATGTTACCAGCTGCTGTAGTTTTTAAAATCTTTTCTAATGTTTTTTGTTGTGTATTTTTTTTTACATTGTATCTACTTGTCACACACGGGGTCATGGGAGTACCATCTGTCATAGGAGTTCATTGTTAAAGAAATAAAAAGAAAAAAATTTCAAAAATTTACAATTATTTCAAAGGCCCATGGTCTCACTAGCGTTCAAACCTTATAATTAAAAATAACACATAATACACCACAGCAGCATATATAAAGTTTAAATATATAACATATATTTTTAGTCATACAGATTAAAGATTAAAAAATTGATATAATATATAAAAATAAATTTTGGGAGGTAAAGGTCAACATTCACCAGGGAATCCCAGCTATACACAGATATGCGAGGCCACTGTGATCGCAAGGTGACGATAAGGAGCTCCAGCTATTCAGATATACAGCTATTCACAGATATGCGTCGCCACTTTGATCGCAAGGTGACAATAAGGAGCTCCAGCTATTCAGATATACAGCTGTTCACAGATATGCGTCGCCACTTTGATCGCAA
This sequence comes from Oophaga sylvatica, assembly GCA_033576555.1. Taxonomy (NCBI): domain Eukaryota; kingdom Metazoa; phylum Chordata; class Amphibia; order Anura; family Dendrobatidae; genus Oophaga; species Oophaga sylvatica. Next base: position 48,962 of record JARQOD010002704.1, on the reverse strand, counting down.
GGTGACGATAAGGAGCTACAGCTATTCAGATATACAGCTATTCATAGATATGCGTTGCCACTTTGATCGCAAGGTGACGATAAGGAGCTCAAGCTATTCAGATATACAGCTATTCACAGATATGCGTTGCCACTTTGATCGCAAGGTGACGATAAGGAGCTCCAGCTATTCAGATATGCAGCTATTCACAGATAAGCGAGGCCATTGTGATCGCAAGGTGATGATTCTCACGAGCTCAAGCCATACACAGATATGAGATGCCATTACGATCTCCTAGCTTGGAACCATCATGTGTATGCTGGCCATGGCTGCTGCGGTCATTTTAATCGCATATCGTTCGGTCACTTTTTCATCGCAATATCGTTTTGCGTCGTGAGTGCGGACGCACGTAACGTGCGCACGCTGTGATGTCATGGCGTTGCCCAATGCGCTGTTGTTGAAAATGGCGGCGAGACAGCGCGGGGCAAGATGGACGGAGGCAGAGGTCCACTATTTAATCTCCAGGGTGGATAAGTGGGGATATGACTGCGGGCTACCTGTGGCGCATCCTATGCGCCACAAAAAGGTAGTCCTGCATAGGATCCGGCGGGGCCTGGCGCGGCGGTTTAATGTGCAGCGGACCACACAGCAGATCCGCAAGAAGCTGGCGGACCTCCGATACCGGTCCAGCGAGAGGGTCGCCAGCATCCGGGCCCAGCTACGCAGGCCTCACAGTGAGTATTGATGAGGGTATCTGGAGAGGTTATGTTTTGTGGGTTATCTACCTATATCAATGCACCCGCAGCGATGGGAGTACCGCCAGTGATGGTGCAGGCAGTGATGGGGCAGGCAGCGATGGGGCAGGCAGCGATGGGAGTACCGCCAGTGATGGTGCAGGCAGTGATGGGGCAGGCAGCGATGGGAGTACCGCCAGTGATGTTGCAGGCAGTGATGGGGCAGGCAGTGATGGGGCAGGCAGCGATGGGAGTACCGCCAGTGATAATGGGGATTCTGAATTGTATATTTCATTTACAGCACCACCTTCACCAGCACCAGCTGCTCCACCGTCCCCAGCTACCCCTCCACCTCCATCATCTCCTTTCCCGGCTACCCCTCCACCACCATCATCACCTCACCTCTCCAACCCTTCAACCCCTTCACCGGCAGCAACCCCCCCTCGTGACTCGGTGGGTTCCAGCCCTTCCCCAGACGTTGCCTTCTCTCCAGCATCATCCCGTGACACGGATGCAGGCTCCCCATCAGGTAATTAACGCACATTATATAAGCTTCAGACAAGTTTGAGAACTTTGTAAGGTCTTATGTGTAATGGCTGTTGTGATATAATTTTTTTTTCCCCTAGCCGGCGGAGCAACAGGTTCTGGGTGGGCGGTCAGTGAGTCGTCTGAGGAAAACCGTAAGTGTTAACAAACATAACATGTACATGTTGATGTTGCAACAGAATTCCCTGGTTAACTGTTACCTTTACCTCCACAGAAATCCCAACTGCCCAGGACCTGTTTATGTCACACCGCCGGCTGATGGCGGCAATGAGCAGCGCGGTGGGAGCCATGCAGACAGCGGTGGCAGAGCTGCAACGTGCCATGGGAGCTCTGCATCAACACGGGGTGATGCTGGAGAGGGTATTTCCTGGTCTCTGGGGCCCTCATTAATTTATTTTTTTGTTAATTATTTTGTATTTTGTTAATATTTTTTTTATAATTTTTTATTTTGTTATGTTACTGTTTTTTTTAAATTTGATTTATTTAACCCAAAAAAAAAAATAATATATATGACAAAAATATATATTATATATTTTACGTTAATCTACGCAGGTGTGGTGTATAATTTTTTAGTATAAGGTTTTAGCGCTAGTGTGACCAGGGGCCTTTAAAAGAAATGTTGTTAATTTTTTAAATGTTAATTTTTGAATTTTTTTTCATTTAATTTTTTCCCTATGATGTAACTCCTATGATAGCTGGTATTCCCATGACCCCGTGTGTGACAAGTAGATGTAATAAAAATACAAATTTTTAATAGTTGCCATCACATAAGAATAATAAAAGACCACAATTCATTAGATAAATAAGATTTCTATTAAAAAAGGTAACAATGTGAAAAAAACATAGACAACAAAAAAAACTTTTGTAAAACATTTTAAAAACTACAACTGCGGGGCGTGGCCTGAGCTCAGCAAGATGGAGGTTGTGTGAGCTTGAAGCTCCTGCGGGACCATTCACTCAAGCGACGAGATTTGCCAAGAGATGTTAAATTTGTGCCAAAAAATGCCTCTAAAAAATATCCACAAATATTTGTGAGTCTTTTTATAAATTTTATTGATTTTAATTTAAGACTGGACTTCTCAATTTTCTGACATAATATTCTGTCAGAGTTCCTGTGAGGAAAGAAGACATTTTTGACAAGTTTGTACTGATATATCAGACTGCTTCCTGTGAAATAATATGGTGCTCTGACGTGTCTGGTGAACTGAGAGAAGCAGTGGAGATTTGTAATGTTGAAGTGATCCGACATCTGAGGGGATCAGAAGAAGAAGACGTCGCCATCTTGGATAACAGAGGAGTAAATATTTGCCATATTAGGCCGGAGTCACACACAACTACAAAAAATCGGTCCGTTTTAGTCGGTCGATTGTCGGATCAAAATGCAAACATCACACATCCTTCTGTCATCCGATTTTCCTTCAAAGATGCGATTTAGTCGCATGTGTTGTACCTTGTAACATCCGATTTTCATCCGACTTGCGAGAATTTCTCGCAGGCTTGCAAAACTGACATATAATGGTTCCAAAAGAATAGTATTTCAATCACAAAAAAAAGAATAGATATATACACATAGAACACATATATATATATATATATATATATATATATTATATATATATAAACATGTCATTGTGACATGTATATATACATATATTTATAGATCCTAGACTTCTACATACTGTTATAGCCGCTAATTCAATTGCCGGCTTTTGTGAAATCACAGAAGCCGACATGAAATGATACATTGTTTCCACACAGTTAACCATGCAATTTCCTGTATTTTGATATTTGTTTAGAACTTACAATTACATGAGTGTATTTGTGCAAAATTTCAGACATGTAGGGGTTAATTAAAGGTGTAAATTCGTTGAAAAAAATGCGTGGGCTCCCGCTGTATTTTCCCCACCAGACAGACAAAGCAAGCGAGTGGGGGCAGATAATAACAGCCTAGGGAGGGTACATTTTTTTGGTGCCCCCCCTGGCTACTAACATCTGCCCCCAGACACCCCAGAAAGGGCAAATCTATAATTAGATTCGCCCTTTCTGGCACTTTGCCCGTCTATTCCCATTGCCCTGTAGCGGTGGCGAATGGGATAATAATCTCACCTTAGTGTCACCTTAGTATTGAAAGGTGACCTTAAGGCAGGTTAATAATTGAGAGCTGTCAATTAGACAACTATCAATTATTAATCCTATTGTATGATAGAAAAATCAAACACACACAGTTTAATAAAAAAGAAGTTTAATGAAATAATCACACAGTTTTTGACAATATTTTATTTTCCTGCTAAAACCATTTCCTGTAATAAAAATAAAATAAAAAAGCAAAATGATTCTTACCAATCCGATGTACAGTCAGGTCCCACGGTGTAATCCATCAGAAAGGGTTAACAGGTTACAGGTCGCAGAGAGCTAATAATGCTGTCTCAGACCTGTATTCCCCTGAATGAATAAGTTACTCTCCCAGCGAAAGGAGAGGAATAGATTCATGAATGGAGCTTAATTGATTTATTACAACTTTCACTTGAGTGACCTGACCTAAGGTGAAAGTGGATACAATCAATTAAGCTTCATTCATGAATCACATCCTCTCCTGTCGGCAGGAGATAAGCTCATTCATTCAGGAGCTATCAGATGAGCACGCAGGATTACTTGCGCTGCTTATCTGATTGCTAGTAGTTAACCCTTTGTGAAGGATTACATCGTGGGACGTGACAGATTGCCAGATAGGTAAGAATAATGTTGTTTTATTATTTTATATTTATTTTAGAAGAACAAGGGCTTCGAACGGATTAAGACTTAAATAAAAGATGGTCAAAAATATGTGTTTTTATTTCATTAAAATTATTTATTCTTAAAGTGTGTGTGTGTTTTTTTATTTACTTCAATAGGATTAATAATTGATATTTGTCTAATTGACAGCTCTCAATTATTAACCTGCCTTAAGGTCACCTTTCAATACTAAGGTGACATTAAGGTGAGATTATTAACCCATTCGCCACCGCTACAGGGCAATGGGAATAGACGGGCAAAGTGCCAGAAAGGGCGAATCTAATTATAGATTTGCCCTTTCTGGGGTGTCTGGGGGCAGATGTTAGTAGCCAGGGGGGGGCACAAAAAAAAAGTACCCTCCCTAGGCTATTATTATCTGCCCCCACTCGCTTGCTTTGTCTGTCTGGTGGAGAAAATACAGCGGGAGCCCACGCATTTTTTTGTCAACGAATTTACACCTTTAATTAACCCCTTCATGTCTGAAATTTTGCACAAATACACTCATGTAATTGTAAGTTCTAAACAAATATCAAAATACAGGAAATGACATGGTTAACTGTGTGGAAACAATGTATCATTTCATGTCGGCTTCTGTGATTTCACAAAAGCCGGCAATTGAATTTGCGGCTATTACAGTATGTAGAAGTCTAGGAAATATAAATATATATATACATGTCACAATTACATATATATATATATATATATGTATTCTATGTGTGTATATCTATTCTTTCTATTCTTTATTAAAGCTGTCAGTGTGATTTTACAGTATAGGCAGGGATGAATTGCCGGCTTTTCTAAAGGACACGATGCGATTTAATCGCAAGTCACACAGTGTGGTCCGTTTGTAATCGATTTTTCATCGCTCCCATAGACTTGCATTGGCGATAGTCGACCCACAATCGGTGACAATCGCAGCATGCTGCGATTGCACACGGACGTTTAAAACGGACCACAAAAAATCTGATACTGGGAGCTGCTCCATAGATTAACATAGGGCAGACTGCAATACGATATTTCATCGCATTGCAGTCGTCCGATTCTGTCGCCAGTGTGACTCCGGCCTTAGACTATTAATAGCGCTGAGGTGAAGGTGAAGAAATCAGTAAACCTGCCTTGCTGCATGTAAATTCCTCCTGTGAGGTAAGATCGCTATTTAAAGAAATGGCAACTGAAAAGTGTTGCTGTGACTATTTATATCTATGTGGCCCGTTGTATGAGGAGATCCGTTAACAGAGACGTCGCCATCTTGGAAGCTCAGGTAGTGGTGAGCATCGGACATCCTGAGGTAAAGTTCAAGATCGCTGGGACCACAAAAGACTGACAGGAATTGGACAACATAAAGGAAGAAGAATAGAGACTAATAGAAGAAGACAACAGGATTTTAGATTTGTGAAGAACAGAAGATAAAGAAGAAGATAACAAGAAAGTGGATTTGTGACAGGATTTTTTCCTATTTTTTTTCTTTTTCTTTACTGCTTATTAAAAGGTATATTATACTCGGTTGTTCTATAAATACTGAAGGATTTAAAATGTTAATTATAATATTAACTGCCTAAAATTAATATCTTATCTAATATTATTTTAATATTATTATTAGTTCATTAGTTAATAGTACACCTGAAACAAAATAATCCTAGATTTTATTAGATAGTTTAACCCTTGAGTGCTCAGTTGACTCTTTTCGTAGTTTACTGAAATTTTTTGTTATATTTTTAGCGCATCTGGTATATATTAGATTTTTCATTATTTCAAGCTTCACATATTATTATATGCATATGGGATACGCTTACGTGCATATAAAACGCAGCTGCACTCAAAAAAACATATTCCAGCTACACCTACATATCTAATACAGCTGCTCTTCTATATATATAATATAGCTGGAGTGTTCTATTGATGGAGCATTTCAATATACAATTATAGAAATTGCTATAAATCCTTTGTATTGTATTGCTGCATCTGTATGACAGCTGTACATTCTATGTATAGCAGCTGCACTTATATATAGTGTGATTGCACTTTCATTTGTGAAACAACTGCAATTGTTTATTTATGACACAGCTACACCCAGGTTTATAATATAGCTGCACTAGGATATACAGTTAGGTCCATAAATATTTGGACAGAGACAACATTTATCTAATTTTGGTTCTAGACATTACCACAATGAATTTGAAACAAAACAAATCAGATGCAGTTGAAGTTCAGACTTTCAGCTTTCATTTGAGGGTATCCACATTAAAATTGGATGAAGGGTTTAGGAGTTTCAGCTCCTTAACATGTGCCACCCTGTTTTTAAAGGGACCAAAAGTAATTGGACAAATGACTCCAAGGCTATTTCATGGACAGGTGTGGGCAATCCCTTTGTTATGTCATTCTCAATTAAGCAGATGAAAGGGCCGGAGTTGATTTGAGGTGTGGTGTTTGCATTTGGAAGGTTTTGCTGTGAAGGAAACATGTGGTCAAAGGAGCTCTCCATGCAGGTGAAACAAGCCATCCTTAAGCTGCAAGAACAAAAAAACCCATCCAAGAAATTGCTACAACATTAGAAGTGGCAAAATCTACAATTTGGTACATCCTGAGAAAGAAAGAAAGCACTGGTGAACTCATCAATCCAAAAAGACCTGGGAGCCCACGGAAGACAACAGTGGTGGATGATCGCCGCATACTTTTTTGGTGAAGAAGAACCCGTTCACAACATCAACTGAAGTCCAGAACACTCTCAGTGAAGTAGGTGTATCTGTCTCTAAGTCAACAGTAAAGAGAAGACTCCATGAAAGTAAATACAAAGGGTTCACATCTAGATGCAAACCATTCATCAATTCCAAAAATAGACAGGCCAGAGTTAAATTTGCTGAAAAACACCTCCAGAAGCCAGCTCAGTTCTGGAAAAGTATTATATGGACAGATGAGACAAAGATCAACCTGTACCAGAATGATGGGAAGCCAAAAGTTTGGAGAAGAAAGGGAACGGCACATGATCCAAGGCACACCACATCCTCTGTAAAACATGGTGGAGGCAACGTGATGGCATGACCATGCATGGCTTTCAATGGCACTGGGTCACTTGTGTTTATTGATGACATAACAGCAGACAAGAGTAGCCGGATGAATTCTGAAGTGTACCGGGATATACTTTCAGCCCAGATTCAGCCAAATGCTGCAAACTTGATTGGACGGCGCTTCATAGTACAGATGGATAATGACCCCAAGCATACAGCCAAAGCTACACAGGAGTTCATGAGTGCAAAAAAGTGGAACATTCTTCAATGGCCAAGTCAATCACCAGATCTTAACCCAATTGAGCATGCATTTCACTTGCTCAAATCCAGACTTAAGAGGGAAAGACCCACAAACAAGCAAGACCTGAAGGCTGCGGCTGTAAAGCCCTGGCAAAGTATTAAGGAGGAAACCCAGCATTTGGTGATGTCCATGGGTTCCAGACTTAAGGCAGTGATTGCCTCCAAAGGATTCGCCACAAAATTTTGAAAATAAAAATATTTTGTTTGGGTTATGTTTATTTGTCCAATTACTTTTGACCTCCTAAAATGTGGAGTGTTTGTAAAGAAATGTGTACAATTCCTACATTTTCTAACACATAATTTTGTTCAACCCTTCAAATTAAATGTTACAATCTGCACTTGAATTCTGTTGTAGAGGTTTCATTTCAAATCCAATGTGGTGGCATGCAGAGCCCAACTCGCGAAAATTGTGTCACTGTCCAAATATTTCTGGCCCTGACTGTATAGTATAACTGCACTCCTATCTATAAAACAGCTGTCCTTCCATATAAAACAAAGTTATACTTATGTATACGGCACAGATGCATTCAGATAGTTAAAGTAACCGTATTATCATATATTACGTAACTCCATAACTGTGTGTGTATAATATAGCAACACTCATTTAAAAAAAAAAAAAAACCACACTGATAGATAAGTTATAGCAATATTCTATATTCACCTTGATTCCTTTGTAAAACTAAAACAAAATGGCGTCAGGGAATTCTAGGTTTAAATCCTCTACTAATAATACTCAAAAAAAATGGAGTTCTTCACAAACAAAACCATCAAGTGATACTCCTATTCTGCTTAGTCCTATGAAATCTAGATCGCCCATTAACCCCTTAATGTCCACTGACGTGCACAGTCCGTCATGGCAAGGTGCCAGTTCCGGCACCAGGACGGACTGTGCACATCATGCCTTTATCTACCACTGCGTGTTCGTGGTAGATCAGTGCCGACAGCTGTCATAGACAGCTGACAGGCACGGCAAGTGGTGCGGGGACCTTTGCCGTCGGTCCCCGCACCCACAGCGCTGTGATTGGTCAGTCAATCTGACTGACCAAACACAGCAGCGATCGTGCAGGAGAAGCTGAAATTTCAGCTTCCCCAGCGCGATCAGTGCAGGAGCCGGCGCTGCAGTGGCCGAGCTTCCTGCACTGACAGCCAGGAGCGGAGCCCCCACCGCCCCTGGCTGTTAACCCCCTGACTGCTGCGATCCAGCGCGATCGCAGAGCTCAGGGGGGGGAGGCAGAGGGTCGGGAGCTCCCTCTGCCTCAGATCGGCGCCCTGCAATGTATTTGCAGGGGCCGATCTCTGCCTTGATGACCTGGGGGTTGTCATGACAACCTCCGGGTCATCTACCTACAGGAAGCTGCTGTGATAATGTCACAGCAGCTTTCATCATAGGTACAATGCATTGCAATGCTGGAGCATTGCAATGCATTGTAACTGCAATAAAAAGTAAAAAAAAGTGAAAGTCCCATAAAGGGACAAGTTAAAAAAAATCATTTTTTAAAAAAAATTGTAAAAAAAATATTAAAAAATAATTTAAAAAAATCCCCTAAAAAATACACATTTTTATGTAATAAAAAAAATAAAAAACAAAAAAAAATACACATGTTAGGTATCGCCACGTCCATAAAAATCCCACCTATAAAAGTGTAACCCTAGTTAACCCCTTCAGTGAAAGCCGTAAAAAAAAACACAAAAAAGTAGTAAATTATACTTTTTCCAAGCGGTATCATCATACCGCTTGGAAAAAGTGCAATAACACGCGATCAAAAAGTCAGATATAAATAATCATGGTACCGCTGAAAACGTCATCTTGTCCCGCAAAAAACAAGCCGCTATACAGCATCATCAGCGGAAAAATAAAAAAGTTATAGCTCACGGAATAAACTGATGCAAAAATAATTATTTTTTCTATAAAATTTTTATTGTGTAAAAACCGCCAAAACATAAAAAAAATATATAAATAGGTATCGCTGTAATCGTAGTGACCCGAAGAATGAAGCTGCTTTATCAATTTTACCACACGCAGAACGGAGGAAAAAAAAAAAAAAATTCCTGAATTGCTGGTTTTTGTTCATTCTGCTTCCACAAAAATTGGAATAGGAAGCGATCAAAAAACGTTATGTGCCCGAAAATGGTACCAATAAATACGTCAGCTCGTCCCGCAAAAAATAAGCCCACAGATAACTCTGTCGGCCGAAATATGGAAAAATTATAGCTCTCAAAATACGGCGATGCAAAAATTTCTTACAAAAAATTATTCCAAAAAAAAGCGTCTTTTAGAGTGTGACAGAAGCTATACATGAAAAAAGGGTGTAAATCTAGTATCGCCGTAATCGCACCGATCCGAGGAATAAAGTCGCCTAATCACTAATACCGCACGAGGAACGGCGTAAAAAAGAAAACCAATTCTTCACCTTTTGTAGATTTGTTCATTGTGCCTCCCAAAGATCGCAGTAAGGCGATCACAGTGGTTCCCCCCCACATATGGGGTATCAGCGTACTCAGGACAAAATGCACAATAGCTTTTGGGGTCCTATTTCTCCTGTTACCCTTAGAAAAATAAAAATTTGGGGGCAAAAAGGTCATTTTTGTGGAAAAAAATATGATTTTTTTATTTTCACGGCTCTACGTTATAAACTTCTGTGAAGCCCTTGGGGGTTCAAAGTGCTGACCATACATCTAGATAAGTTCCTTGGGGGTCTAGTTTGCAAAATGGGGTCATTTGTGGGGGGTTTCTACTGTTTAGGCACATCAGGGGCTCTCCAAGCGCGACATGACACCCGCAGACCATTCCATCAAAGTCTGCATTTAAAAACGGTGCTCCTTCCCTTCCGATCTCTGCCATGCGTCAAAATAGTGGTTCCCCCCCACATATGGGATATCAGCATACTCAGGACAAATTGCACAATAGCTTTTGGGGTCCTATTTCTCCTGTTACCCTTATAAAAATAAAAATTTGGGGGCAAAAAGATTATTTTTGTGGAAAAAAATATGATTTTTTATTTTCACGGCTCTACGTTATAAATTCTGTGAAGCACTTGGGGGTTCAAAGTGCTCACCACACATCTAGATAAGTTCCTTGGGGGGTCTAGTTTCCAAAATGGAGTCACTTGTGGGGGGTTTCTACTGTTTAGGCACATCAGGGGCTCTCCAAACGTGACATGACACCCGCAGACCATTCCATCAAAGTCTGCATTTGAAAAAGGCGCTCCTTCCCTTTCGAGCTCTGCCATGCGTCAAAATAGTGGTTTACCCCCACATATGGGGTATCAGCATACTCAGGACAAATTGCACAATAACTTTTGGGGTCCTGTTAGCCTTTGGAAAATAACAATTGGGGGTGGAAAGATAGTTTTTGTGGAAAAGATATGATTTTTAATTTTACTGCTCTACGTTATAACCTTCTGTGAAGCCCTTGGGGGTTCAAAGCTCTCACCACACATCTAGATAAGTTCCTTGGGGGGTCTAGTTTCCAAAATGGGGTCACTTGTGTGGGGTTTCCACTGTTTAGGCACACAGGGGCTCTCCAAATACGACATGGCGTCCAATCTCAATTCCAGCCAAAAAAGTCAAATGGTGCTGCTTCCCTTCCGAGCTCTGCCATGCGCCCAAATAGTGGTTTACCCCCACATATGGGGTATCAGCGTACTCAGGACTAATTGCACAATAACTTTTGGGGTCCTTTTATCCTTTTGAAAATAAAAATTGGGATGAAAAGATCATTTTTGTGGAAAAAATATGATTTTTTAATTTACGGCTCTACGTTATAACCTTCTGTGAAGCGCTTGGGGGTTAAAAGCTCTCACAACACATTTAGGTAAGTTCCTTGGGGGGTCTAGTTTCCAAAATGGGGTCACTTGTGGGGGGTTTCCACTGTTTAGGCACACAGGGACTCTCCAAATGCGACATGGCGTCCAATCTCAATTCCAGCCAAAAAAGTCAAATGGCGCTGCTTCCCTTCCGAGCTCTGCCATGCGCCCAAATAGTGGTTTACCCCCACATATGGGGTATCAGCGTACTCAGGACTAATTGCACAATAACTTTTGGGGTCCTTTTATCCTTTGGAAAATAAAAATTGGGATGAAAAGATCATTTTTGTGGAAAAAATATGATTTTTTAATTTTACGGCTCTACGTTATAACCTTCTGTGAAGCCCTTGGGGGTTAAAAGCTCTCACAACACATTTAGATAAGTTCCTTGGGGGGTCAAGTTTCCAAAATGGGGTCACTTGTGGGGGGTTTCCACTGTTTAGGCACACAGGGACTCTCAAATGCGACATGGCGTCCAATCTCAATTCCAGCCAAAAAAGTCAAATGGCGCTGCTTCCCTTCCGAGCTCTGCCATGCGCCCAAATAGTGGTTTACCCCCACACATGGGGTATCGGTGTACTGAGGAGAAATTGTACAACAAATATTGTGGTTCATTTTCTCCTGATACCCTTGACAAAATTTAAAAAAATTGTGTCGAAAGAAAAATTTTGGGAAAAAAAGTTAAATGTTCATTTTTTCCTTCCACATTGCTTCAACTCTTGTGAAGTACCTAAAGGGTTAATAAACTTCTTGAATGTGGCTTTGAACACGTTGAGGGGTGCAGTTTTTAGAATGGTGTCACTTTTGGGTATTTTCTGTCATATTGACCCCTCAAATTCACTTCAAATGTGAGGTGGTCCATAAAAAAAATGGTTTTGTAAATTTTGTTGGAAAAATGAGAAATCACTGGTCAACTTTTAACACTTATAACTTCCTAACAAAAAAAAATGTTGGTTCCAAAATTGTGCTGATGTAAAGTAGACATGTGGGAAATGTTATATATTAACTAATTTTTGTGACATATCTCTCTGATTTAATGGCATAAAAATTAAAAGTTTAAAAATTGCAAAATTTTCAAAATTTTTGCCATATTTTCGTTTTTTTCATAAATAAACGCAAGTTATATTGAAGAAATTTTACCACTATCATGAAGTACAATATGTCACGAGAAAACAAACTCAGAATCGCCAAGATCCGTAGAAGCGTTGCAGAGTTATAACCTCATAAAGAGACAGTGGTCAGAATTGTAAAAATTGGCCTGGTCTTTAACCTACAAAATGGCTTGGTCATTAAGGGGTTAAAAGGACGAATGGGAAACCTTTTTCGTCTGAAGGGACCTCAAATACTTGTCACGATAAAATCTCTAAAGGGAAATCTGCTCAAAGAAATCTTCTCCCTGAATATCAAGATTCTTTGCATAATTCTTCTCTATCCAATAAGACAGCAGAAAAAGATTTAGAGATGGACTTATCGCAATCTCAAAAAAGAGGAGCTGACTCTGATAACACTTCGGGAGAGTTTTCTCTCAATGGTAGTCCAACAAAACCCTTACCTAAAAAAGGCTGTCCAACGGCTCCGAGTTCTTCAGATCTGCCACTTGATTTGATTAATTACGAGAGTTTTCTCACTTCTGATAAGCAGGTTTCTGAAGGGGTACTTGCTAAGTTTTGCAAGACCCTCAAGGATTCAATTACTGTAGGATTTGAAACACAGAAAAATATGTTTCAAGAAGTATGTGAGAAATTTTCCAACAGATTTGAAGTAAATGAATCAAGAATCTCACAAGTGGAGGACAAGACTGATACCCTCATTCAACAAAATCTGGAACTGAAGGAGGAGATCAGTTTTATGAAATCCAAGTTGGTAGATTTGGAGGACCGGAGTCGCCAAAATAATATCAAACTTAGAGGGATACCAGAGACCGTCATACAGGCTGACCTGATGAATTATGTAAAATCTCTGTTCAAAAAAGTGATCCCCTCCCTTTCCGACATTCAACTTACAATTGATAGAATACATAGGTTACCCCGTCCTAAAGGAATTCCTCAGGATAAACCTAGAGATGTCATTATGAGATTTTTGTTTTTCGAAACTAAAATCAAAATCTTAAAATTTATTAGGGAAAAAGGTGCCTTTCCTAATCCCTACGAAAGGATTAAAGTATTTGCAGATTTTTCCCGCTCCACTATGGAGGCCCGAAAAGCATTTCGTGATGTTACCATAAAATTGAGAGACTTGGAGATACCATATAGATGGGGGTTTCCTACTAGATTGATAGTATGGCATGGAGGTAAAAATATATTTCTCCTAAATCCTGATGAGGGAAAAGACTTTCTCTCTTTCATCCAAAAAGAACTTAAAGACAAAGGGTAAATTTACACAAAAATATAATATGGTCCCACGGGAGTTCTGCCACAATTTACTCTTTCCCCCAATTTTTGGAAGATTAGTTTCTTCCAGGAGACCTCTATTGGTTGGTCATTTAGTTAAATAGTGTGTTTTGTTGATTCCTTTTTGTTCTATCTATTTTGACTTTGAAATTAGCATAACTTTCTTCCAGACTTCTAATTCACATTTTGGTTTTGATCTGTTCCGTGATGGAGTTGAACCTTTTATCCTATAACGTAAGAGGCTTGAATAGCCCTTTTAAACGCTACATCACGTGGAAAGAGGTCAAATTATATAAGGCAGACATTGTCTGTTTACAAGAGGTCAAATTCTCACGAAATGGTCATCCTCTCTTTCAACACAAAAAAATTCCCCATTCCTTTGCAGCTCTGGGTGTTCATAAGAAAGTAGGGGTTATGACAATAATAAGTGACAAGCTTGAGTTTCAATTTATTAATGAGGAAGCTGATTCTAAAGGACATTTTCACATTTTAGTTGGTAAAATAAATGGAAGGCTTTTTACAATAGCAAACATTTATGCTCCTCATAACAAACAAATCTCCTTTTTAATAAAATAATTAAAAAAATTGACAACATCAAACAAGGTGAACTAATAATAATTGGCAATTTTAATACTGTCCCAGACAAAACAATAGACTCCTCTTTTCAAAATCGCATTTCATCCCCATCTTTTAGAACTTGGTTAAGTCAGAATGAATTATTTGATGTATTTCGCTGTTTGAATTCCTCTTCCAGGGAATTTACCCATTATTCAAAAACTCACAAATCTTCGTCAAGAATTGATTTAGTTTTAACGAATATCTTCTCTCTGCCCAGATTTAAAAAAGTTAATATTTTAAACAGATCCTTTTCAGATCACTCCCCGCTTATTACTAAATTTCTAATAGGCCCTCCAACAAATAACACCTTTCTATGGAAAGCTAATGTATCCATTTTGAAAAACCCCAAATATAAAGCGCTCATCGAAGATACTATAAATAATTATTTTAAAGAAAATGCAATAAATGACATAGATCCGTTTATTCTCTGGCAGGCTCACAAGGCGGTAGTTAGGGGTAAGCTCATGCAGTTATCTGCAATACATAAGAAAGAGTATAGGAGTAAAATTTTTCAAATTCAGGAAGATATCCGGATTAAAGAAGAACAACAATCAGTCTTTCATACCCCTTCTCCAGCTCTTCTTAAAGAATTGTTGATATTAAGACAAAAACTTAGCGATCATATAATGTCTGAATATGACTCAGCTCTTAAAGCTTCTAAATTCGCTTCTTATTCGTCTAAAAATAAATCTTCTAAATATATGATGAAAAAACTTAAATCCGAGCGTATTTATAGGAAAAAAACTCAAATTCAATCTCCCTCAGGTGACATCAAGACTCATCCCCAAGATATCGCCAATGTTTTCTCAAAATTTTTTGAGAAATTATATAATTTACATTTAGATCCATCTTCTCCCATACCCAATTTAAATACCATAGATTCATTTTTAAAAGACTTAAAACTTCCCCAAGTTGGTAAACTAGATTTAGAAATTCTTAACAAACCATTTAGTATTAATGAAATAACTACCACAATTAATAAACTTAAATCAGCAAAATCCCCAGGGCCAGATGGTTTCATTAACGAATATTTTCAACTATACTCCAATCTTTTAACTCCACATTTACATTCCCTTTTCACTCATGTATCAGCTCTGGGCCATTTTCCCAAATCCATGTTAGAGGCAACCATTGTCATCATCCCAAAAGGTAAGAATGATCTAGACCAAGTCCAAAATTATAGACCTATTTCCTTATTAAATGGAGACATCAAAATATTTTCTAAAATTCTAGCAGAACGTCTTAAACATATTTTACCAAAATTAATTAAAAATGACCAGATTGGATTCATAAAAGATAGGCAAGCATCAGATGGTACACGTAAATTATTAAATATCCTAAATCTAATTAAAACCTCAAATGTCCCTTCTATGATTATTTCTGTCGATGCCGAGAAAGCTTTTGATAGGCTGAATTGGTTATTTCTTAAACAAACTTTGTTTAGCTTTGGATTTGATAAAAAATTTATTAAAAATATTTTTACCCTTTATGAAGAACCAAATGCAAGAGTTTATACAAATAGTCACTTATCTGAACCTTTCGATATTAAAAACGGTACCCGTCAAGGATGTCCTTTATCCCCATTATTATTTGCTCTTGCTATGGAACCCCTTGCTGAAACCATCCGGACTCCTTCCCTAATTTCGGGTATAGAAACTAAATTGGCCTCTCATAAACTTAATTTATTTGCAGATGACCTTCTTATTTCAATCACAAATCCGGTTCAATCGGTCACAACTCTAATGCCTATACTGTATGAATTCTCCAATGTATCTTTTTTTAAAATTAATTTCCTCAAGTCCAAAATTTTGCCTTTTAATATGCCCTATTCAGATATTAAACAAATTTTAATCGAAATCTAAATTCAAATTAGAAGAAAAAAGTCTGATCTACCTAGGGATAAATTTTTTAAATAAAATGTCACTGATTGTACCATTTAATATCAAAGTTTTATGCGATACCATTACCAAAGATCTAGCTCACTTTGGAGTCCTTGGCCTTACTCTTATGGGCAAGATTTTGGCAATTAAAACTTTTATATTACCAAAGATTTTATATATCTTTCGGTCCTTACCTTTAAAAATTCCCTTAAATTTAATAAACAAAATCCAAAGCCTAATAAATTCATTTATATGGCAAAATAAAAAACCTAGAATTGCAAAGAATACTACATATCGACAGAAACGTAATGGAGGATTGGCTCTTCCTAACATCTGGGCTTATCAACAAGCAACCTTACTTAAACTTAGTGTCTCATGGTTTAAAGAGGAAAATCGTCCGGCATGGATAGATCTTGAATTGGCGCAAGCCAAATATTGTCCTCTACAAGACGTTTTCTTTAATTTTTTATTAAACCCTTCTTTATCCGAACATAAACATCCAATATTTGATGCTACATTTGAGGCTTGGAAAACATTAACTAAGTTAAAAAAACCCGATACTAAGATGTCTACGCTTAAAGATCTTCCTCTTTCCTCCATTACTACATTTTATAAAACTCCAATTCCGGATGCTTGGTTTTCTTGTAATATTAAAAAGATTGGAGATTTGTTTGAAGACTCTCGTATTAAATCCTTTTCTACTTTAAGAGAAGTATATCATTTACCCTCTAAGGAATTTATGTCATTTTTATTAATAAAAGATTGTCTTTATAAACTATTGAAAAGCAGAGCTTTAAATATGGGTATTATCTTCTCATTCATAAACCACACTGCATCCAAAGACAGATGGTCCTTTAAATACTTATATAATCATTTTAATAAGGATATTATCTTTCATCCAAGCCCCTCTATGAGGAAGTGGGAGTTAGACCTTAAATCATCTATATCCCAAGAGCAATGGACATATGCACTAAAAATTTCTAGTAGATCCTCGACTTCCATGTCCTTATATGAGGTATATATAAAACTAGTACTAAGATGGTACTATACCCCAACAAGGCTTTTCCATATAAATAAAGACAATTCCCCCTTATGTTGGAGGGAATGTCAATTAAATGGAAATTTATATCACATTTTTTGGTGCTGTCCTAAATTAAGATCTCTATGGTTGCAAGTCAAATTTCATGTGAATTCTTTATCTAAAGATTTCATAGATGTAACTCCCCGTATGACACTTCTGTCTTTGGACTTAGAGAACATCAGCCCTACAATTAAATTTATAATAGTCCATATTTTCCTCATTGTAAAAAATGTTATTGCACAGTGGTGGAAGAAACCCCATGTACCCAATTTTTTAGATATCCTTGATACCCTTCGTTCGCACAGTCTTATGGAAGAGAGGATGGCCATCAATTCTAACTCACTGGATAGATACTATCTGAAGTGGGAAGTCTGGAACGAAAAATACAGATGAGAAAAGTTATTTATTTTAATGTTATGAAATTTTATGTTTTAAAAGCTTGGAAAAAGTATATAAAATGATTGTGCTTTAAGTGTCATTTTAACAGCACAAGAAAAAAATAATAATTTTATGATTGAAGTCTGGAAATTGTAACAAGAATGATAGTACTTTTTGTTTTTATATAATTTCTTATATTGTAAAATGGAGTTCTCTAATTTTTGTATTTCCCTTCCCTTTCCCCTTCCCGTCCCTCCCCCCTTTAAATTACTAAATTCAATAAAATTATTTGAAAGACAAAAAAAAAAATGAATAAACCGCAATAAAAAAAAAAATATAAAAAAAAAAAAACTACAACTGCTGGTAAGATGGATCGTTGCCATTACCACGCTGCCTCTGCGGTGTATAAAAATAAGGGGGAGCACCAACGTTTGGGTTTGCAGGATTTAGCCCAATTGGGTTCGGCACAGGATTGTTGGGCCATGAGTAGTCCGGGTACTGCGGTCTTGGCATGACGACATATCTGTTATCCAGGTTTCCAAAAGACGCTTCAGTTAGTACCTCAAACATGAGTCTCTCTGCATGAAGCCGCTGAACAGGATCCAGTGTAGGGAGCTTCTCATTAGCGAAATATGCAAACCCAGTTATTTTA
Organism: Oophaga sylvatica; assembly: GCA_033576555.1. Lineage (NCBI taxonomy): Eukaryota > Metazoa > Chordata > Amphibia > Anura > Dendrobatidae > Oophaga > Oophaga sylvatica. Next base: position 30,821 of record JARQOD010002704.1, on the reverse strand, counting down.
GTTTGGTCTTTTTCTGCCATAAGCACTTTTTTCGCAATTTCCACCAATTCAGGAGTAGCCGAGGTGGGAGCCTTCCTTTTCCTTCCTGAAAGTGAAAGCCGGCGCCGCACAGATGAGGATGGTGGCTCTTCTTCATCTTGGATCAACGCCATGCTGTCTTCTTCAGTTGGATGTGTGGAGACAGCCTCTTCTGTGTCCTGCATGAACAAAAAACAAATGGTAAATCACAAAGACAAAGAAATTAATCTTCACACTATAACACCCGTATACAGCAAAAATGTGAAAACGACACTTGTAAAGACAAAGAAATTTATCTTCACACTATAACACCCATATCCGGAAAAAATGTGAAAACGACACTTGTAAATGGATAGGCCTCAACCGTTGAGCTACATAAATTATCAGTACAAGGGATATATTCTGCCATTTTATCTACATTTCACAATAATATTTTTTAAATTTAAGTCCACTTTGGCATGTACATTAAAATGTGTTGTAATACAAAGGTACTTACATGTATGACAGGGGTGTCCGCTGGATCACTGGGTCTAGATCCGACATGTATGTCCCTTGTCTGGGTACTTCTTGGTCCCTTGTAAAAGCGAACAGATCAAAGTACCACAGTTGAGGGACATAAACATCTTCGGCCCCCGCTCCAGATTTGGTAGAATTTATAACTTTATTGAGCTCTTTTTTGTACACAGTGCGGAGGGCCTGAATGCGTTTTTTCACAGATGACTCATCCGCCGGTTCATCTGGGTAACGGTTCTTGCAGAGCTCCACCAGTTTTTGGTATGCATCCTTCTTTTTCAACCTGTTACAGTAATCAGCCGACTTTATTTTCCAAAGGCACGGCATTGAGCGGTACAGCTCGATAAACTCCCGCAAAAATTCCTGCTTATCAGCCATCTGTAATAAAAAAATGATTATGTGAGAACGCCAGAATGGTTAAATAAAATTCTTACATAACCTACAACATAGAATACAGCAGGGAACATAAAATGGTGCTTGTGGGCGCAGCTGGAGTAAACATTGACAGAGCTGGGATCATAAAATGGTGGTGGTGTGGTGGGCGTGCCAGAACAAAACAATGGCAAAAAAATCATAGATGAACAATTACGCAAAAAACAGCAGGGATCACAAAATGGTGGTTGTGGGCGCAGCAGGAGTAAACATTGACAGAGCTGGGATCATAAAATGGTGGTGGTGGGCGTGCCAGAACAAAACAATGGGAAAAAAAAAAAAAAAATCATAGATGAAGAATTACGCAAAAAACAGCAAAAAACAGCAGGGATCACAAAATGGTGGTTGTGGGCGCAGCTGGAGTAAACATTGACAGAGCTGGGATCATAAAATGGTGGTGGTGTGGTGGGCGTGCCAGAACAAAACAATGGCAAAAAAAAAAATTGATGGACGACAATGGTTAACAACAGCAGAGATCTAAAAATGGATCTGTAAAATTAAAGAAAAAATAAAAATTAAATGTGACAAAAAAAAATACCTACCTTACAAAATTTGTTTGTGATTTTGAAAGAAAAAAGAAAATAGGGAAACAAAATAGCGTCACAAACTGGATCACAGAGGATATAACGCCACAGACTGAATCGCAAAAACCCCAACGCCGTAGACAGGAACGCAGCAACCTCAATAGTGGCGCAAAATGGATCGCAGTAGCTACAAAGGCTAGCAGGACACACTGGAACGATGCTGGAGACTTGAAAGAACCGCTTCTGCTCGAGAGCAATGGAGAGGAGTGCTGATACGTCGTCTTTTATGACGCGGTCATCCAATCACAAAGCGGGAGAGCTGTGATAAATATCTATGAGATAAATAGTGACCACCAATCTGTGATGAGGGGCGTGCAAAAGGTTGCGCTCAGTCACGCCTATCGAGTAGCGATCTCACTAGCGATCTCGATTAGTGTGGCATACCCTTTAAGCCCCCCGTCTCACATAGCAAGATCGCTAGATTCACAGATTTTGTGACGCAACAGTGACCTAGCTAGCGATCTCGCTATGTGTGACATGCAGCGGCGACTGGCCCTCCTGCTGGATATAGCTGATTGTCTTCTAATGTCCTGGACCATTTTTTCATTGTTGGTGTCCCGTTGGCATCGCTGTGTTTGACCCCCGACGAGCAACCTCGTTGGCGACGCAGAAGTCAGGGACGCAGGTGGGAATCGGCAGAAAAGCTGCTGTGTAACAAGGTACCAACGAATGCCGAGGTCGTTATACGGATCTCCGGATCATTGCTACCAGGGCCGGCGTCAGAACCCGGCACACCTGGGCAAGTGCCGGGACCCTGAGCAGGCGGGGGGGCCCACTCGCCGTCCGGCACCCCGCGCCCGTTAGCGGAGGAGAGCTGTGTCAGCACCGCCACTGGGCCCCCCTCGCTTGCTCAGGGCCCCGGCATCAGCTGGCACAATACTTACCTCTCCCGTGCCTCCGCTGCCGCAGCTCCGGGCTCCAGGGGGCGCCGGCGCTTCCTCTCACAGCAGTGCCGCTGAATGACGTCATCATTCAGCGGCCGGCTGTGGCAGAGAGCGCGGACGCTGGACGGGTGAGACGTGTGTGTGTGTCTCTGTGTGTGTGTGTCTGTGTGTATGTAGTGCGGTGCTTTGTGTGTGTGTGTATGTGTGTGTGTATGTATGTGAGAGAGTGCTTGTGTGCTGTCTGTGTGTGATGATGGGCAGGCATTGCTGATAATGGGGAGGCATTGATGATGGGGAGAAGATGATGATGGGCAGGCATTGATGATGATGGGGAGAAGATGATGTAATGGGCAGGCATTGATGATGATGGGCAGGCATTGATGATAATGGGGAGGCCATGATGATGATGGGGAGGCCATGATGATAATGGGCAGGCATTGATGATGGGGAGGAGATGATGATGATGGGCAGGCATTGATGATGATGGGGAGGAGATGATGATGATGGGCAGGCATTGATGATAATGGGGAGGCCATGATGATGATGGGGAGACAATGATGATGATAAGGAGGCAATGATGATGATAAGGAGGCAATCATGATGATAATGGGGAGTCTTTCCACAGCGCCCTTTCCTGAGCCGTAACAGTGCAGAACGCAGTACAGCGCAGAGGAGAGCTCCATATTTTGTATGGAGCATTATATGGGGACCAGTATCCTGTATGGAGCATTATATGGGGACCAGTATCCTGTATGGAGTTTTATATGCTGTCCAGTATCCTGTATGGAGCATTATATGGGGACCAGTATCCTGTATGGAGCATTATATTGGGTCCAGTATTCTGTATGGAGCATTATTTTGGGTCCAGTATTCTGTATGGAGCATTATATGTGGGATGGTGGGGTTACATCCTGCATGGGGTATTATATGGGTGATGAGGGGGAGACTGTGGTGCCCATAATATTGTATGGAGGACTGTACTGTCCAGTCTGTTCTGTGCGCTGTGAGGATTTGGCGGTTTTTGAGCTATTGTACAATTTACAATAGGTATCAGTCATGTAATGGAAGAAGTGAAGTGTTTGGCGTTGTACTATACCCATATTTCTCTGCTGTATCTGTGCATCATGAATCGTGGTCTGTGTTAAAGGGGCCCACTGAGGCTCTTTCGCCCGGGGCCCATAAAAACTGGAGCCGGCCCTGATTGCTACATCACTAAAGAGATCTGCCTGTTTGGCAGCTTACTAGTGACCATTCAGCGATGCACCTAGCGATCCTTACCAGGTCGTATCGTTGACAGGATAGCCAGAAGAGATCTGCACCAGGCAGAACAAGCAGGTAGTTAGTAACTATCTGTCTTCAAGCCCTATAGCAAAATTCCGCAAAGTACCAGATAACGCCTTTAATATTTACATATCTACAATATATTACACATTGAAAAGGCACACCCGAAAAGTTAATTTGTGCATATGTGTGGCCCAGCTGCGCTTGGTACACATGTTCCTGGGAGAATGCACAGAAAGGTAATTACAAATACCTGATAAGCACACAACACCTGACATTTTTCCTGGTTCCACCAGAGGGAGCCCTTGAGACAGCAGTGAGCCAAAGATAATCTAGCTAAAATTTAGGAGTCGTTGGTGTTACCTCAGGGAGAGCAGACACGAGATCTCTGTACGGAGTTACCTCAGGAGAAGCGACATCTGCTGCTGCCTGTGCTCCTATTAAGGTGTGTGTAGGACGACAGGCGAGTGGTGACCAAAGGAAAGAGTGACATAGGTGACATAGCACCTCCACTCTACTTAACTGGACCCCGGGTCCGAAGCTTGCTAGAACCTTCACGGCTAGTGAGAGAAAACCGGAATCCCTGCTGGACTTCAGTCGCAGAGGGGCCCTTCAGTGCTGATACGTAACCAGGGTTAGGAAGACGGGAGTCTGGCAGGTACCGCCATAAAGACACTGTTCTGTCCACAAAAAGACCTCATCACAAGATCAGCCGGGCGTAGAGAGGAGAAGGAGTTAAACTTCGCTTCACGTGTGTAGCCCTGGTATGTAAGGCACACAGGATCCTGGAGAATGCACAGTAAGGTAACAGTTAAAGCTTAACATCACCCACTTACACTTCAGACACACCCACAGGGGTGTATAGGGGAGTGACGTGTAGCACATTAGTGAGTCTAGCTTCCTGTCATCGTACAGAGCAGTCAGGGCTAGTTCTTCCAGACAGTGAGGATTCCTGTCAGAGCTCTGAGTGAGCAGAAGATTAGTTCCTGCCAATTCAAAGAAGTGGAGTCTAGTAACGGATGACTAGTTATCATCCCGAGTCTAGTCAGAGTTACCTTTTACTCAGTCTGAACTTTGAGGAAACTGAGAGTTACTCAGTGAGACCAAGGAAGAAAACTGACTTTCTATCTTCACGCTGCAGTGCTATATTGAAAGCAGAAGCAGGGTGAAAGGCGCAGTGGAAGGAATTCAGAAGTGCCTTAAGGATTGGATTATCCTGCACATTGTCACCGGTCACTGGGGACCGAAGTGTCACTATAGCTCCAGGCATAGTGATAGAAAAACCAGAGTCTTACTGGACCTTAGGTTGCAGAAAGCCGCCCTTAGAGTGCCAGTACGTAAACGAGTCAGGAGAACAAGGCTTCTGAGTCCGGCGCGCGGCAAAAGAAAGTACTTAGTTCACCACTTATAAGGCTCTATCACAAAACTGACCGGGCAGTACAGCTAGTGGGAAAAGCTGAAAACTATAGAGTTAACTTAGCTACAGGCAAGCTTGGACTCACTCATCATTTGGAAAGAGAAGGAGGCCTGTAACCTGCTTAACTGTTACCGCTACGTGCATTCATCCACCCCGAACAGCCTCCCTGGGACCTGCCTTATCATCTGACAAGTAAAAGGTATGGAAAGACGCTGGATGGTGTGAGACTGATTTATTTACCTGCACCCGACATCACTAATTTCATAGACTTTGAGGGACCAGTCCCACCTGTAGGGGACCCGACATCTAGCTGCCGCACCACCCCCTCAGAGATCTACAGCAGCGCTGGTCTTAGTGATCAGGAAACTACAGGTGGCGTCACGAACTGTATATATATACCTATCCCCTGTAAATATTCCCCCAACATACGCCTGACCGCCAGGGCCACAGACCGAGCCACCGCTACCTGTGACAACCCCATAGACTTCCATGGGCTCGGCTCTGAGTACCCCATTGCTCTGGTAACCCACAATTGTGGTGCGTGGTCACAACATAAAACTTGGCGTCACGAACAGGATCCGAAACTTGCAGCATTGCGAGCCCTGTGTGCCTGTGGAGTGTTTTGGTGAAAAAGACTGTTGCTGTTGTTTGGCGCCAAATACCGCCATATTTGCTGCCATATTCGCGCCCTGAGGCGCTGGAGAAGAAGTGGGCGTACCTGAAAGAGCGCGCAAAGTCTTGGACACGCCCCCGGCTCTGACTCAGCGGCAGGTCCTGCGACAGGAAGTGGACGCTCTGACATCAGAGCGCCTGCGACGAAGGTCCTGTCCCCATCGCTGTGCTTGTGGAGTGGCAGCTTCTGAAACCGGTAGGCTCCGTTTAACCAAGGGGGCGCTAAGATGTCACAACAACCGGCCGACAGTGCAGCCCCAGCCGGAGGACCCGCTCCCGCACCGCCAGGCCTTGTAGCGCCAGATGGGGGCGCAGGCCCAGCACCCAGTCCGGTGGTCCCGCTCATGCCACTAACGCTTCCATATATGCCTGGGGCGAAATGGCTTCCCCAGTACAGCGGCGAGCCAGGCACTTTAGCAGGATTCAAACGGAAGATATGCAGTGTCCTGGAAATGTACTCTATATCTGAGAGGCAAAAAGCTGCAGTATTAATAGGGCAGCTAACTAGCGCGGCTGAGAGAGAAGTGGAGACTTGGGCTACCGCGAACCAGGAGTTGGTGCCTGCAATCCTCTTAAAGTTACAGGCCATTTTTGAAGATTGCACCGAAACAGATCTCCGGATGGCATTCTATAACTGTTCACAGCAACCAAGTGACAGCATAAGGGACTATGCCTGCCGACTACAAGGGCCCTGAGAGCCCTCAAGCAGGTTAATACCATAAGTGTCATTGATGAAAATAAGATGCTGAAAGAACAATTTGTGCAAGGACTGAGGTCCCAAGCGGAACGCAGAACTGTGAATTGGTGGTCTTTAGATCACCCAGATGCCACCTTTGATGCCCTAAAGGACATGGCAATAAAAGGACTGCGACCCCTGGGCAAACCTGAAGTGGCAACCCAACATCACCAGGGTGAAGTCACTCTGGAACCGGCAGTACCCACCTTTTCCCCGCTAGTGGCAGAAGCCAAAACGCAGGTGCCGCCCCCTAGTGAATTGGACTGTCTGCGCTCAGAAGTGCGCCAATTGACTAAAAATCTGGCTGCTGTGATGAGTGCCCTGCAGCTGCGGAAAGAGGAAGAAGGAAAAATCTTATTAGCCGACTGCCCGGAGGATGTCCCATGGATGAACCGGAGGAGAAGGAGGACGTCGCCTCACCGGAGGAGGACAACGCCACCCCCAGGAGCGACCCCTGATCAGCACCCTCCTCGCCGGGAAATCATCTGTTATCGCTGCAACCGGAAAGGTCATATGTCGACACAGTGTCCTTTAAACGGGCAGAACCTGGGTCCGAGGGCCAACACCCAGGTGGAGACTCGTCAGGCCCCTTAGATTGGAACCGCAGGTTCGTGGGTGGACGACCCTACCTGTCCATCATTCTGGATGGGATTGCAGTTCCGGCGTTGCTAGATACTGGGTCTCAGGTGACCATAATACCTGATGCCCTATATACTAAGTTCTGGTCAATGGACAGTCTTCAACCCCCGAGCCCTGACTTTACTGTGTATGCTTCTAATGGTCTCCCTGTGGAAGTACTCGGGACCAAAAGTGTGGATGTGAAAGTGGGCAGAGAGGAGTTGAAAGACCAGGGGCTTCTAGTAGTAAAGACTGTAAATGAAGAGAACGGTTTAAATATAATTTTGGGTACTAACGTTATCAGTAACTGTCTGGGAGAAGTTGTGTTCTTACTCCAACAGCTCGCTGAGATTGCCCGACCAAGGCAGAAAGGAGTGATCCAGAGAGAGATCCGGGCCCTGATGTGTCAGCAGCAAGCGAAGCTTACAGACGGCGAAATTGGTAACGTACGGGTCACTGACTCGAACCCTATTGTGATACCCCCAATGAGTGAAATGATAATATGGTGTAGGGCAGCCATAGGTCTGAGAGGACAAAACTACCAAGCAGTCGTAGAACCCCATTGCTCAGAACATAGACCCACACTCATGACAGCGAGAGGGGTAGTGGAAGTGATAAATGGGAGAGTACCGGTACGGCTTCTTAACTGGGGAGATGATGAGGTAAACTTACCCCGTTATGCAACCATTGCTAAACTACATGCCGTCGATAATAATTCTATTCTCCCGACTGAGTCCTTAGACTCCCGCCAACTAGCGGAGGATAATGACCCGGCAACTCAGGTGGCGGATTGGTGTCAGCAACTCCATGTCGGGACCGACACCACTCCAGCCCACCAGAAACAAGGGGTATTACGGGTGGTACAAGAGTACGCACAAGTGTTTAGTAAACACCCCCTCGACTTTGGGGCCATTAAGGGAGTACAACATCATATCCCTACAGGTAGTCATCCCCCCATCAAAGAGCGGTATAGGCCTATACCCCCAGCCCATTATCAGAAGGCTAAGGAAATGTTACATGATATGAAGGAAGCCGGGGTGATAAGGGATAGTTGTAGCCCCTGGGCAGCACCCCTAGTTCTGGTTAAAAAGAAAGATGGTAGTATGAGAATGTGTGTGGATTACAGGCAAGTGAATCGCATAACACATAAAGATGCATACCCATTACCACGAATTGAGGAGTCCTTAGCTGCTCTGAAAACGGCTAACTACTTTTCTACCCTTGATCTGACTAGTGGATACTGGCAAGTGGCTGTGGCTGAGGAGGATCGTGAGAAAACGGCTTTCACCACCCCAATGGGGCTCTGTGAGTTCGACAGAATGCCGTTTGGGCTCAGCAGTGCCCCGGGAACATTTCAGAGAGTGATGGAGAACTGCCTGGGACATCTCAATTTTGAAACCGTGCTGCTATACCTAGACGACGTTATCGTGTATTCCAAGACTTATGAGGACCATCTGAAGCACCTGGCAGAAGTATTCGAGTCCCTGTCCAGATACGGGATGAAGTTGAAACCCTCAAAATGCCATCTACTCAAACAGAAGGTACAATATTTGGGGCACATCGTCAGTTCGGAAGGAGTAGCGCCGGACCCAGAGAAAGTCACCGCCATCCAGAAGTGGCCGGAGCCGAAGAACCTTAAGGAAGTGCGACAGTTCCTGGGACTAACGGGTTACTACAGGAGATTCGTGAAAGATTACACGAAGAAGGCAGCGCCTCTACAGGACCTCCTAGTAGGCCAATCCCTAAAGAGCAGAAACCCTCCCTTCAATTGGGGTAAGGAACAGGCTGAAGCATTCCAAAAGATGAAAGAGATCCTTACAGGAGATGAGATCTTGACGTATCCTGATTACAGCCAACCGTTCCTGCTGTACACCGATGCTAGTAATGAAGGTTTAGGAGCAGTTCTCAGTCAGAAGCAGAATGGCCAAGAAAAGTCATCGCATATGCCAGCAGAAAACTCAGGCCAACTGAGAGGAATCCGGAAAATTATAGCAGCTTCAAGCTGGAGTTTCTGGCGCTGGTCTGGGCCATTACTGAAAGATTTAAGCACTACCTTGCTTCCAACAAGTTCACGGCGTACACAGACAACAACCCGTTAACGCACCTGGAAACAGCCAAGCTGGGAGCCATGGAGCAGCGTTGGATGGCTCGGTTGTCCAATTACCAGTTTACTATCAAGTACCGGGCAGGCCGAAAGAATGCTAATGCTGATGCATTGTCCCGAATGCCGCATGACTCTGACACGGAAGAAGAATCGGACGACCTGGAAGAAATTGAGCTACCTGCGTTCCATCGAAATGGGGTAGTCCATGAGCATCGAGTCTACAGAAAGCAGTATGGTGCAACGTTAAATCCTTTACCCCATCACAGCTGGAAAGAGACTCAGGACAGCGATCCAGTGGTCAGCCGTATCAAGGAGTTGTTAAGACAGGAAGGTTCCTCCTTGGAAAAGGATGCACCTATGTCAGCAAAGCTCCTGTGGAACGAGAGAAGCAGGTTATTCCTATACCGTGAGAAGTTGTGCAGGAGATACGTCAACCCCAGGACCCATGAGATGGTATGGCAGATAGTGGTCCCCAAGGCAGACGTCCAAATGGTGTTGGAAGCATACCACGATCAAGCAGGACACTTTGGCTGGAGAAAGCTGGAGACCCTGTTGAGGTGCCGGTTCTACTGGGTAGGGATGCGCAGCTCCATCGAGAGGTGGTGTCGGAACTGTGGACCCTGTGGTCTCAGACGAAAGGACTACGGTAGTCAGAAGGCACCCCTGCAGCCTATCCGGACGACTCGTCCCTTGGAGATCGTGGCCTTGGACCACGTCAAATTGTCGCCCAGCAGGTCTGGATACTCATATGCCCTGACCATGGTGGATCATTATTCGAGATTTTTGGTGGTCATTCCCGTCAAGGATCAGACAGCAGTGACGGCAGCGAGGACCTTCCAAGCAAGCTTCTGCAGACCACATGGGTACCCAGAGCAGGTACTGACTGATCAAGGCCCTGCTTTTGAAGCGGATCTGTTTAAGGAATTTTGTCATTTGTATGGGTGTAAGAAAATTAGAACGACGCCATACCACCCCCAAACCAACGGCCTTTGCGAGAAAATGAACCACATTGTCGTTGACTTGCTAAAATCTATACCACTGGAAGAAAGAAATCGGTGGCCAGAATTGTTACCTGACTTGGTTGACTTGTACAACCACATACCAGTAAGTTCTACCAACTGCACCCCAGCTTACCTTATGAGAGCAAGACCTGGAAGGTTGCCAATGGAATTGGAACTGGGTGTGGTGGAACCAGAGGCAGATGACACTGTTGAAAATTGGGATACAAATCGGCAAGAGCAATACAGAAGAGTGCAAGCCTGCGTAGAGGAAAGTCTCAATAAAGCACGGGAAAAACAGGAAAATATTTACAACAAGAATGCTCCCGCGAAGCCTTTGATGCCTGGAGAAGTGGTGTTGAAAAGGAAAAGGAAGATGCACAAGTTGGACAACCAGTGGGAACAAGAGCCCTATGTCGTACAAAACTCTAAATACGATAACGGAAAAGTCTGCATCATCAGTAAGGATGGAGGAAGAACAATCGCCACTGTGTCCAGAGACCATTTAAAATTGTGTCCAGAGCCATTGAAGCTTCGTGAAGAGAACCCTGTCGTCAATCGAGAAGAAAGTGAAGAGGAGGTCATACACACGGATCTGGGAGACTTGCCTGCGGATTGGCCCAGACTGGGAGATGCGGTAATCATTCCTGTGTTGCAGTTCTATCAGCCACAAGAGGAAGTCCTACCTCCAGTCATACCCATTGTGCCAATAGAGCCAGTTCTAGAGGTACCTATTCCAGCAGAACCCCAGCCTACAGAATCTCAAGAAGGATCATCAGAAGCAGCGCCCCATGCTATGGGATCCCCTGGTGAAGCTGACTCACACCGCCCAGCCATCAGTACGCTTGCCAGATCCATAGAAAGATTGAGACAGTTCTATAGTTTGCCGTTACGTAGAACAGTTGGGTTAGAGACCAATATACCTGAAGCTACTCCACGTAGATCAGAACGTACAACGAAAGGGAAGATACCTATTCGTTATCAACAGTAGTCCTAGCAAACTAGTTTACTAAGTATGGATAATTGTATAAAGTATTGTTATGATATGTAAATTACTTGAAAATATTTCATGATGGACTCTGAGGCTGAGGACTGAGCCAGCCCAAGAACTGATCTTGTATATAGTTGCACTTTGTGCATTCTCTACCAGCACACTTACCTCTGAACATAAAACCCGTATGGTGAGGCACTGAGTGAGGTCTGCATTCAGAAGTCCTGCAGCCCACCCAGGACCCACGTTGAAGGTTTGGTGCGGGTCCTTCACAAGAATATTGTCATCTATTTATATGAAAATGTTTATTTAGTATTTTGTATTTTTCTATATCTAATGTTATAATGCAACGTTCAAGAAATCCGTACCTCCCGGATGGGAAGAGTTAATGTTTATTGTTAATATAAAGCAAAATGTCTTCTTATATTTCACAGCCCGGGAGTGCTGTATTTTACCATGGGGGAATGTGTAGCCCTGGTATGTAAGGCACACAGGATCCTGGAGAATGCACAGTAAGGTAACAGTTAAAGCTTAACATCACCCACTTACACTTCAGACACACCCACAGGGGTGTATAGGGGAGTGACGTGTAGCACATTAGTGAGTCTAGCTTCCTGTCATCGTACAGAGCAGTCAGGGCTAGTTCTTCCAGACAGTGAGGATTCCTGTCAGAGCTCTGAGTGAGCAGAAGATTAGTTCCTGCCAATTCAAAGAAGTGGAGTCTAGTAACGGATGACTAGTTATCATCCCGAGTCTAGTCAGACTTACCTTTTACTCAGTCTGAACTTTGAGGAAACTGAGAGTTACTCAGTGAGACCAAGGAAGAAAACTGACTTTCTATCTTCACGCTGCAGTGCTATATTGAAAGCAGAAGCAGGGCGAAAGGCGCAGTGGAAGGAATTCAGAAGTGCCTTAAGGATTGGATTATCCTGCACATTGTCACCGGTCACTGGGGACCGAAGTGTCACTATAGCTCCAGGCATAGTGATAGAAAAACCAGAGTCTTACTGGACCTTAGGTTGCAGAAAGCCGCCCTTAGAGTGCCAGTACGTAAACGAGTCAGGAGAACAAGGCTTCTGAGTCCGGCGCGCGGCAAAAGAAAGTACTTAGTTCACCACTTATAAGGCTCTATCACAAAACTGACCGGGCAGTACAGCTAGTGGGAAAAGCTGAAAACTATAGAGTTAACTTAGCTACAGGCAAGCTTGGACTCACTCATCATTTGGAAAGAGAAGGAGGCCTGTAACCTGCTTAACTGTTACCGCTACGTGCATTCATCCACCCCGAACAGCCTCCCTGGGACCTGCCTTATCATCTGACAAGTAAAAGGTATGGAAAGACGCTGGATGGTGTGAGACTGATTTATTTACCTGCACCCGACATCACTAATTTCATAGACTTTGAGGGACCAGTCCCACCTGTAGGGGACCCGACATCTAGCTGCCGCACCACCCCCTCAGAGATCTACAGCAGCGCTGGTCTTAGTGATCAGGAAACTACAGGTGGCGTCACGAACTGTATATATATACCTATCCCCTGTAAATATTCCCCCCAACATACGCCTGACCGCCAGGGCCACAGACCGAGCCACCGCTACCTGTGACAACCCCATAGACTTCCATGGGCTCGGCTCTGAGTACCCCATTGCTCTGGTAACCCACAATTGTGGTGCGTGGTCACAACACACGCAAGTTAGGACTCACACACATTAAAAAGAAAGGAGGTCTTAAACCTACACAGTGATTACCTGGATGTGCATTCTCCACCCTGAGCAGCTTCCCGGGACATGCCTGCAAATACCACCAGTAAAGGTATGGAAAGAGACTGACTTGTGTGTGTCTGCCTTATTGCCTGCACCCTGTACCGCCATATACTTAGAGGGACTAGTCTTACCTGTGGAAGACTTAACATCTTGCTGCCCAGTAACAACCCCTCTGAGGATTCACCCTGCAGCACTGGTCACCCTGATCAGCAACCACAGGTGGCGTCACGAACAATTACTACAATCCCCTGTAAATATTCCCCTTTGAATGAGCGCCCAGGGCAACGGACCGAGCTGTGCTACTTGTGACATTCCCCATAGACTTCAAGGGCTCGGTGCCAAGTACCCCATAACCCTGGTGTTGTGCGACTCATCTTTGGCGTCACGAACAGGATAAGAAGCTTACTATTTGTGAGTCCTGTGTGCCTAATTGGACTGTTTTTGTGCAAAAAGACTGTGTTGCTGTTTTGTGATTTTTGGCGCCAATTGTCCGCCATTGCCCGCCAAAGTACAGCGCTACAGCGCAAGGAGAAGGGGCGTACCTGCAGAAAGCGCGCAGAGTCCCGGACACGCCCCCAACGCTGGCGCGGCAGCAGGTCCTGTGGAGAGCTTCAGAGTGCCGGCGACGCAGGTCCTTCCCCATCGCTGTGCCTGGCAGAATTGCAGCCTTCAGGAAAAGGTAGGCCACGCTGAACTAGGGGGGGCGCAGACATGTCGCAGCCGCAAGCTGACAGCGCGGCCGAGGGCGACCACTCCAATGACTTACCCGCCAGCGCTGCCGCGCAGAATAGAAACGCTGGCCCCTCATCTGGTCCTGTGGCCCCGATAATACCGCTGACGCTCCCATACCTGCCTGGAGCCAAGTGGCTCCCTCAGTATAGCGGTAAGCCGGATACCCTGTCAGGGTTCAAGCGCAAAATATGCAGCATAATGGACATGTACCCTATGACAGAGAAACAAAGAGCTGCAGTAGTATTAGGACAATTGGCTGGTGCTGTAGAAAGGGAAGTAGAGACTTGGACAGCTGCAGACCAGGAATCAGTGCTTTCAATTTTCTTAAAGCTACAGACTATTTTTGAGGACCGCACTGAAACAGATCTCCGGATGACGTTTTACCAATGCTCCCAGAGACCAGATGACAGTATTAGGGACTACGCCTGCCGACTACAGGGGGCCCTGCGAGCTCTCAAACAGGTTAACCCTATAAGTGCCATTAATGAAAGCAAGATGCTGAAGGAACAGTTTGTACGGGACTGAGGTCCCAAGCTGAAAGCAGGACTGTGCACTGGTGGTCCTTGGATCATCCTGACGCTACCTTTGATGCCTTAAAAGATATGGCTATAAAAGGACTGCGACCCCTGGAGAAGCCTGAGGTGGCAACCCAGTATCACCCGGGTGAAGCCACTCTAAAGCCGGCAGCATCCACCTTTCCCCCGCTGGTGGCGGAAGCCAAAACGCAGGTGGCGCCCCCTACTGAGTTGGACTGTCTGCGCTCAGAAGTGCGCCAGCTGACTAAAAACCTGGCCGCTGTAATGAGTGCCCTGCAACTGCGGAAGGAAGAAGGAGGAAAGATTCTGCTAGCCGACTGCCCAGAGGATGTCCCTTGGATGAACCGGAGGAAAAGGAGGACGTCGCCCCACCGGAGGCGACAACGCCACCCCCAGGAGCGACCCCTGATCAGCACCATCCTGCCGAGAGATCATCTGCTACCGTTGCAACAGAAAAGGTCATCTAGCCCAACAGTGTCCTTTAAACGAGCAGATCCTGGGTCCGAGGGCCAGCACCCAGGAATAGACTCTTCAGGCCCCTCAGACTGGAACCGCAGGTTTGTGGGAAGGAGACCCTACCTGTCCATCATCCTGGACGGGATCGCAATCCCTGCCCTGCTGGACACTGGATCTCAGGTGACCATCATACCTGATGTCCTTTATAATAAGTTTTGGTCCATGGACAGTCTCCAGCCCCCGAGCCCTGACTTTGCTGTATACGCCTCTAATGGTCTCCCTATTGATATACTAGGAGCCAAAAGCGTGGACGTAAAGGTGGGCAGAGTGGAGCTGAAGGACCAAGGACTCTTAGTAGTAAAGACTGTAAATGAGGAAAATGGCTTAAATGTGGTTTTAGGTACTAACATTATTAGTAACTGTCTGGGAGAAGTTGTGTTTTTGCTCCAACAGCTCGCTGAAGTTGCCAAGCCAAAGCAAAAGGGAGTGATCCAGAGGGAGATCCGGGCCCTGATGTGCCAGCAGCAAGCGAAGCTGACAGATGGTGAAATTGGTAATGTACGGGTGACAGACCTGAACCCCATTGTGATACCCCCAATGAGTGAAATGCTAATATGGTGTAGAGCAGCAATAGGTCTGAGAGGACAGAACTACCAAGCAGTAGTAGAGCCCCATTGTTCAGAGCACAGACCTACACTCTTGACTGCTAGAGGGGTAGTGGAAGTAAGAAATGGGAGAGTACCAGTACGACTTCTCAACTGGGGAGAAGATGAAGTAAATTTACCACGTTATGCCACTGTTGCTAAATTACATACCGTAGATAACAACTCTATTCTCACAACAGAGTCCTTAGCCTCCCGCCAACCAGCGGAGGATAATGACCCAGCAACCCAGGTGGAGGATTGGTGTCAGCAGCTCCATGTCGGGACAGACACCACTCCCGCCCACCAGAAACAGGGAGTACTACGGGTGGTACAGGAGTACGCACAAGTATTTAGCAAACACCCACTTGACTTTGGGACAATTAAGGGAGTACAGCATCACATCCCTACAGGCAGCAATCCTCCCATCAAAGAGCGGTACAGGCCTATACCTCCAGCACACTACCAGAAAGCTAAGGATATGTTGCGTGACATGAAGGAAGCAGGGGTGATAAGGGATAGTTGTAGTCCCTGGGCAGCACCTCTAGTTCTAGTTAAGAAAAAGGATGGAAGCATGAGAATGTGTGTAGATTACAGACAAGTAAATCGCATAACACATAAAGATTCATACCCTTTACCACGCATTGAGGAATCCTTAGCTGCCTTAAAAACTGCTAACTACTTTTCCACCCTCGACCTCACTAGTGGGTACTGGCAAGTAGCTGTGGCTGAGGAGGATCGGGAGAAGACAGCTTTCACCACCCCAATGGGACTCTGTGAGTTTGACAGAATGCCGTTTGACTCAGCAGTGCCCCGGGAACATTCCAGAGAGTGATGGAGAGCTGCCTGGGACATCTCAACTTTGAAACCGTGTTGCTGTACCTGGACGACGTAATTGTGTACTCCAAGACATATGAGGATCATCTGAAAGTACCTGGCAGAGGTATTCGAGTCACTGTCCAAGTATGGGATGAAACTGAAGCCTTCAAAGTGCCATCTGCTCAAACAAAAGGTACAGTACTTGGGACATATTGTCAGCTCAGAAGGAGTAGCGCCAGACCCAGAGAAGGTCACTGCCATCCAGAAATGGCCGGAGCCGAAGAATCTCAAGGAGGTGCGCCAGTTCCTGGACTGACAGGTTACTACCGGAGGTTTGTAAAGGACTACACCAAGAAAGCAGCGCCTCTGCAGGACCTCCTGGTAGGACAACCCCTCAAGAGCAGAAATCCTCCATTCCACTAGGGTAAAGAACAAGTTGAGGCGTTCAAAGAGATGAATGAGATCCTGACAGGCGATGAGATCTTAGCCTATCCTGACTACAGCCAGCCGTTCCTGCTGTATACTGATGCCAGCAATAAGGATTGGGAGCTGTCCTCAGTCAGATGCAAAATGGCCAAGAAAAAGTCATCGCATATGCAAGCAGGAAGCTCCGGCCGACCGAGAGAAACCCAGAGAACTATAGCAGCTTCAAGTTGGAGTTCCTGGCTCTGGTCTGGGCCATTACAGAAAGATTCAAGCATTACCTAGCCTCCAGCAAGTTCACTGCGTACACAGACAATAACCCCTTGACACATCTTGAAACAGCCAAGCAGGGAGCCATGGAGCAACGGTGGATGGCTCGGCTGTCGAACTATCAATTTACCATCAAGTACAGGGCGGGCCGTAAGAACGCCAACGCTGACGCCTTGTCCAGAATGCCGCATGAAATCCGACAGGAAGAAGAATCGGATGATCTAGAAGAGATTGAGCTACCTGCATTCCACAGAAATGGGATGATCCATGAACAACGAGCCTACAGGAAGCTGCGTGGTAAGACGTTAAACCCTTTACCTCACCACAGCTGGAAGGAGACCCAGAACAGTGACCCGGTTGTCAGCCACATCAAGGAACTGATAACTCAGGAAGGTTCCTCCTTGGAGAAGGATGCGTCTCAACAAACGAAGCAGCTGTGGATTGAGAGAAGTCGGCTGTTCATCTACCGAGAGAAGCTGTGCCGAAGGTACGTCAACCCCAGAACCCATGAGATGGTATGGCAGATAGTAGTGCCAAGAACAGACATCCAGATGGTGCTGGAAGCCTACCACGATCGAGCTGGGCACTTTGGCTGGAAGAAGCTGGAAACCCTACTGAAGTGTCGTTTCTACTGGGTGGGAATGCGAAGTTCCATCGAGAAATGGTGTAAAAACTGTGCGTCCTGTAGCCTCCGAAGGAAAGACTACAGTAGCCAGAAAGCACCCCTGCAACCCATCAAGACGACTCGTCCCTTGGAGATCATGGCATTGGACCATGTCAAGTTGTCACCAAGCAGGTCAGGATACTCATATGCCCTGACCATGGTGGATCACTACTCCAGGTTCCTGGTGGTCGCCCCTTTTAAAGATCTGACAGCTGAAACAGCAGCAAAGACGTTTCAGGGTGTTTCTGCAGACCCCATGGATATCCAGAGCAAGTGCTAACTGATCAAGGTCCTGCCTTTGAAGCTGAACTGTTTAAGGAATTCTGTCACTTGTACGGGTGTAAGAAGATAAGAACCACACCGTACCACCCCCAAACCAATGGGCTCTGTGAAAAGATGAATCACATAGTCATTGATCTGCTGAAGACGGTACCACTTGAGGAGAGGAATCGGTGGCCAGAACTATTACCTGACCTGGTAGATCTGTATAATCACATACCGGTGAGTTCCACCAACTGCACTCCAGCCTACCTTATGCGAGCAAGACCAGGAAAGCTGCCCATGGATTTGGAACTTGGTGTTGTAGAACCAGAAGCTGATGTTACTACTGAAGATTGGGTCACGAACCGACAGGAACAGTACAGGAGAGTACAAGCCTGCGTGGAAGATAGTCTCAATAAAGTAAGGGAAAAGCAAGAGAAGAACTACAACAAAAGTGCGCCAGCTAATCCTTTTATGCCTGGAGAAATTGTGCTAAAAGAAAAAGAAGAATGCACAAATTGGATGATCAGTGGGAACAAGAGCCATATATCGTGCAAAATTCCAAATTTGACAACAGGAAAACCTGTACCATTAGCAAAGATGGAGGAAAAAACGACCACCACGGTATCCAGAGACCACCTAAAACTGTGTCCAGACATGTTAAAACTTCCCGAGGAAGAACTTTTTATGGAAAAGGAGAAATCAGGTGAAGTCATACACACGGACCTAGGAGATTTTCCTGCAGATTGGCCTTGTATCGGAGACGCTGTGATTGTTCCAGTACTTCAATTTTACAACCACAAGAAGCGCTTCAACGTCCAGTCGAGCCAGTTGCCGTAGCAGAAGAAATAGTTCAAGAAGAACCTGCTCCTGTAGCATCTCCAGAAGTAGAATCTCAAAGAATGGAATCTCAAAATGTGGAACCTTCAGATGTTGGGTCTCAGGTAGAAGAATCCCCTGGCGGTGCAGAGCCGCATCGCCCAGTCGCTAGCATGCTTGCCAGATCCCTAGAGAGGTGGAGTCGGATTTACAGTTTGCCAGCACGCAGCACAGATAGGCTAGATGCTACTATACCTGACACCACACCACGTAGGTCAGTACGTAGAACGAAAGGAAGGTTACCTGTTAGGTACCAAGAGTAGTCCTAGCAAACTAGTCTAGTATGACCCAGACAGGGTTTACTTAACTGTACAAAGTTATGAAGAGAATTGCATTTTGTTGAGAATGTTATATGATGATAATGTTTACATGCTAAAGTGGTTATGATAGAAATGTGATTGTTCTAGAAATGTTCTTATGCCAAGGACTGCGTGCTGAGGACTCTTGCAGCACAAGAACTTTAGTTGTAAATAGTTGGCACTTCGGTGCCCCATCTTGGTTTTACATAAAGCCATACTACCTCAGAAGAAAAACCCGTATGGTGAGGCCTTGAGTGAGGTCTGCAGCAATGAAGTCCTGCAGCCCACCCAGGACCACCGTGGGAGGTTTTTGGTGCGGGTCCTCCACAAGAATATTGTATTTATTGTGAAAAGTATTTTGATATTTTTCTAATTGCACTTGTACAAAATGTAACGTTAAAGTGTCCTTACCTCCCGCAAGGGATGAGTTATGTTGTTAATGTTATTATAAAAATTGTCTTTTCCTTTTTCAGCCTGGGAGTGCTGACGATAACTAGGGGGGGATGTGTGGCCCAGCTGCGCTTGGTACACATGTTCCTGGGAGAATGCACAGAAAGGTAATTACAAATACCTGATAAGCACACAACACCTGAAATTTTTCCTGGTTCCACCAGAGGGAGCCCTTGAGACAGCAGTGAGCCAAAGACAATCTAGCTAAAATTTAGGAGTCGTTGGTGTTACCTCAGGGAGAGCAGACACGAGATCTCTGTACGGAGTTACCTCAGGAGAAGCGACATCTGCTGCTGCCTGTGCTCCTATTAAGGTGTGTGTAGGACGACAGGCGAGTGGTGACCAAAGGAAAGAGTGACATAGGTGACATAGCACCTCCACTCTACTTAACCGGACCCCGGGTCCGAAGCTTGCTAGAACCTTCACGGCTAGTGAGAGAAAACCGGAATCCCTGCTGGACTTCAGGTCGCAGAGGGGCCCTTCAGTGCTGATACGTAACCGGGGTTAGGAAGACGGGAGTCTGGCAGGTACCGCCATAAAGACACTGTTCTGTCCACAAAAAGACCTCATCACAAGATCAGCCGGGCGTAGAGAGGAGAAGGAGTTAAACTTCGCTTCACGCAAGTTAGGACTCACACACATTAAAAAGAAAGGAGGCCTTAAACCTACACAGTGATTACCTGGATGTGCATTCTCCACCCTGAGCAGCTTCCCAGGACATGCCTGCAAATACCACCAGTAAAGGTATGGAAAGAGACTGACTTGTGTGTCTGCCTTATTGCCTGCACCCTGTACCGCCATATACTTAGAGGGACTAGTCTTACCTGTGGAAGACTTAACATCTTGCTGCCCAGTAACAACCCCTCTGAGGATTCACCCTGCAGCACTGGTCACCCTGATCAGCAACCACAGGTGGCGTCACGAACAATTACTACAATCCCCTGTAAATATTCCCCTTTGAATGAGCGCCCAGGGCAACGGACCGAGCTGTGCTACTTGTGACATTCCCCATAGACTTCAACGGGCTCGGTGCCGAGTACCCCATAACCCTGGTGTTGTGCGACTCACATATTAATAGAACACTTTTATAAACATACAATAATTTAAGGAATTTGATTACAATTTTTTAAAATATTAAATGCTTAAATGTAATATCTGTTTCAAATTATGTCTATAATAATTTTTACATTTATTTATATTTCGTAAGCAATTTATAAAGTATTTTATAAACTGTAAGTAATTTTATTGTAGGTCCACTGGATGGTGCTATATCCTCATAATATCAAGAACAAAGTTAGAACATTTTTGCTTGGAAAATGAAACTGCATTTCAATGAAATGATGCACATCTTTGGCTGTGTTTTTTTTAAATTAGTACTTTCAACACAATTCTTAATATGTGATGATTTATATTTAAAGGGAATCTGTCATGACTCACCACATTTAAACTATCTATACTATAACTATGGGCATGCAGGTTATAGACTGCTGAAAAAGTCATTCCTGTATGTCTTATATCAGATGCCTTGTTGCTGAGAAATCATCTTTTATCACTTTATATAAATTACCTCTTCCAGAGCTTGTTTTACATGAAGGAGGAGTTACTAGTGTGATGTATAATGGCCACTCTCTGCTGTCCTGATCTTATATATAGCTATGTGTCATTATAACTGAATAGTCTGGACAGCCAGTAAACACCAGATACAACCCCCAGGCAGTACTGCAACAGCTGACCGGAGAGTCAGAGGCAAAAGTTTAAAGTGGCGCCCCAATTGCTAAAAAATTGCACCATCACACAGAAACATTTTGGTTGCATTTAAATGCGCTGAGTTCAGGCCACTAAACGAGCGTGATCAACAATATTGAAGTCATTCAACACTTGTTTACCAGCCTCTTTACACTGGCTGAGGAACAATGATGGGGACAGAATGATCACTAGTAGATGAATCTGTCCACATACAGTATCAAGTTATCAGCAGCATGTCTTCAGGTTACACCGAGGAATGTGCTGCTGAGAACAATGATTTCTGTTCCGGCATAAAAAATCTAATTACTCGATGAATAGGCAGCATTTTGCACACTGACCTCCATAAAGTATAATGTGTCCCATAGTCCTCCATATAGTAATAATACACTCCACATAGCCCTCCATATAGTGTAATACACTCCCCATAGTCCTCCATATAGTATTATACACCCCCATAGTCCTCAATATAGTGTAGTATGGAGCGCCCGCCAGGGCCGTGGGGTTACTCGGTACCGGGCCGATTCTTAAGGGGATTTGTCACTGCAGCGGTGACCAGGTCTGTGTCCCTGGGCATCCAATGAAAATGTTGCATAAAGTTTATAGGGGATGATTTAAAAGGCAATTAGTTTGTGACGCCACCTGTGGTATTCGTCAAATAAGGTGTTAGCCGATGCTGTAGATTCAGTCCACTGGGGTAGTTGTTGATGCAGCAGAGTTGGTACAGCTCTCCACAGGCAGAGCTATTCCCCAGGGCAGTTGTAGTATGTTAGATGATGATGATTGTTGTTGTAGTACAGGGCCGAGATGACGCAGCAAATAAACAGGATGACACAGCAGTGTGAAGTCTTCACAGGTTTTACTCCCAGTTCTGATGTTACAATCCCCAGCCGGGGTGCTGTGTCAGTGGTCCAGTCAGCTCTCAGGTAGCTTGGGATGCATGTTGCCAGGGCTCCCTTAGATGTTTCTTTCCTGACCGTCTCACTACACTGGCTACTGTCTCTCCTGCACTGCATCTTCACACACAGTGTGCTGAGCCAGTAGACTCGGATCTTGTCGGGCGACATTGGTCGATCCCTGGATCCTATATGTCTGCCTTTTCAGCGAATGTATTGGATGTGGCTGCAGCACATGCAGATACTGCAGCCTCTGGTTTCCTAGCTGAGTCCTTAGTTTCTCCACTTATTTTGGGGCCAGTCCCATAACTGCAACCTGGTCCCTCCACAGACCACGCCAGTGAATGCAGGCCCCGTGGATGGATTGCTCACTATCCGTGCCCCCAGGACCCCTTCTGTCCTCCCGGGTGCTTCCTTATGTCTCTCTCTCTCTCTGTCGTCTGGGGACAAGCTGCTCTCAGCTTCAGCTCCCCTGTAGACTTTTTCTATGCCTGTCTTTTCTTCAGGAGCTACTCTCTGCTTCTTTCTCCTACTCTCCCTCCAGCAGATTCCTTCCAGAAGCCTCTCTGACCACTATCACACTCCTTGACTCCTCCCTCTTCTCTACCTTCCCACCCTCTCCCCAACACCCTTTTCTACGCAGCCTGGGATGAGGCCATCCTTCCAAAGGGTACACCCAGAAGCCCTGACTGAACTGGTGTGTGTTGGTTGTGAGTGTTAGAGTCCTGGGTAGTGCCCCCTCCTTACCTGAGAGTGAGATACCACACCTCTGGATGAGGTGCAGTACCTCTGTGGCAAGTGGACCCCAGGGACACCACAAGTAAACTTCACATAGTCTTCAATATAGTATAAAACATCCCATATCCCTACATATAGTATAATACATTACCCGATTGTCATTCATATAGTATAATGCACTCTCCATAGTCCTCCATATAGTATAACATGCTCCCCATATCCTCACTATAGTATAATGCTCTCCCCATAGTCCTCCATATAGTATAATGCGTCCCACAGTCCTTCACATTGTATAATTCACCCCGCATAGTCATCCTTATAGTACAATGCACTCCTCATAGTGTACTGCACCCCATACTCCTTGATATAGTGTAATGTTATGAATATGCTAGAAATGAATTCTGAGCAGAAGCTCCCTCTGGTGGTTACAAACAGTACTGAACTATTAAATGAAGATTGTGAAGATTGGCGATCAGGTGCTACTGACTGGTCTTATATAAGGGAGGTTCCCTCCCATCAGGGTTGCCGGTGATCAATTGTTCTGGTCTCAACTGTGATTCCTGTTTCACTTTGAAGCCTGCTGTTTTGTGCCTGCATCTTCTGCTAACAGATAAGACCCAGCGTTTGCTCATACTGTTTTCTGTCTGTGTCTGTGTTTTCCTCTTGTCTAACCGCCATTACATGTTTGGGGGCTTCCTATGTTCTTTGGGGATCTGCTCCGGGGCAGATAGTTTTCCTCTTTCTATCTTTAGGTGTAGTTAGCTTCTCAGGCTGTGACGAGGCTCTAGGACCAACGTAGGTATGCTCCACGGCTGCCTTTAGTTGTAGTGGTTAGTCAGGGTACTGCAATCTAATAGATTCCAACCTCTCTGGTGTATTGCCTTTTTTACCTGCTCTCCTCAGCTACCAAATCATAACAGTATCACCGGCCAAAAAACTGATAATTATATGGTACTCACAGAAGGGAAAAATATAGTGTGAAAGAAAGAAGATTGTCAGAGTTGTCAGAGATTTTTTTTTTTCCCTCTATATCTCTGAGTGCTGAGGAGGATTTTTTTTCTCTCAATGGAGTTTGCACAGTTGTCTGGCCATGTGGATCAGCTTGCCACTGAAGTTCGGAGTATTGCTACCTATCTTGCAGGGTTGCTTGTTGTGGAACCTAGGATTCCCATGCCAAAATTTGTTTTTAGGGGATCGAGCAAAATTTCTGAATTTCAAAAATAACTGTAAGTTGTTTTTTGCCTTAAAATCTAAGTCCTCAGGGAACGCAGCGCAGCAGGTTCAAATTGTCATCTCTCTCCTGCGCGGCGATCCTCAGGATTGGGCTTTTTCCCTGACACCTGGGGATCCTGTTTTGAGTAATGTTGATGCATTTTTTCAGGCTTGGGGTTATTGTACGATGAGCCTAATGTCAATGATCAAGCTGAAAAAGCCTTGTTGGCATTAAATCAGGGGCTTGAGGACGCTGAGTTATACTGTCAGAGATTCCGAAGGTGGGCAGTCCTGACCAAATGGAATGATGATGCTTTGGCAGCCCTTTTTCGGAAGGGTCTGTCAGAGAATGTAAAGGATGTTATGGTGGGATTCCCTGTCCCCTCTGGTCTCAATGATTCTATGTCATTAGTGATTCAAATTGACAGACGTTTGCGTGAGCGTAGAGGTATGCGTGGAATAGGGTTGCCTTGTGAACCAGCTTCTGAACCCATGCAGTGTGATAGAGTGGCTTCTGGGGCACAGCGTCATGAGTTTCGAAAACGCAATGGGTTATGTTTCTACTGTGGTGATGCCTCTCATGCTATTTCAGTCTGCCCTAAGCGGGAAGACGTTTTGCACGCTCAGTTGTCTTGGGTAGTGTTCAGACTAAAATTTTTGTTGACTGTTACCCTGATTTGCTCCCTGTCCACGTTTTCTGCTCAGGCTTTTGTTGATTCGGGAGCAGCTATTAACCTGATGGATTTTGATTTTGCTAAACGTTGTGGGTTTCTCTTGATACCCCTACGGAAGTCTATTCCCCTACTGGGAATCGATTCTACCCCTTTGGCTGAGAATAAACCCCAGTTAACTACTCAGGTGATAATGAGGGTTGAACCTGATCATCAGGAGAGTTGCAAATTTTTGGTGCTATATAATCTGCATGACATTATTGTTCTGGGTTTCCCTTGATTGCAGTCTCATAATCCTGTTTTGGATTGGAAATCTGTGTCTGTAACCAGTTGGGGCTGCCAATGTGTTAATGCCAACACTCCTGTTTTTTCTGCCTCTCCCAGGCTCCGGATGTTCCTGACTTTTTGACTGATTTTTCTGATGTGTTTAGCGAAATTAAATCTGCATCCTTGCCCCCCATAGGAGCTATGACTGCACTATTGAATTAGTGCCTGGTAGTAAATTCCCTAAAGGTCGCCTTTTTAACTTGTCTGTACCTGAACATGACGCTATGCGGTCTTATATCAAAGAGTCATTGGAGAAGGGTCATATCAGACCATCCTCTTCACCCTTGGGTGCCGGTTTTTCCTTTGTGGCCAAAAAGGATGGTTCATTAAGGCCGTGTATTGATTATCATCTCTTGAACAAGATCACTGTGAAATATCAATATCCGTTACCCTTGATTTCTGACCTGTTTTCCAGGGTGAAAAGTGCTACTTGGTTTACCAAGCTTGACCTCAGGGGGGCATATAACCTTATTCGCATTAAGCACGGGGATGAATGGAAGACGGCATTTAATACCCCAGAGGGGCATTTTGAGTACCTAGTGATGCCCTTTGGGCTCACTAATGCTCCTTCCGTCTTCCAGTCCTTCATGAATGACATTTTCAGGGATTTTGTGGATAAATTTCTGATTGTTTATTTGGATGATATCTTGATTTTTTCCAATGATTGGGACTCTCATGTGAAACATGTTTGGACTGTGTTCCAGATTTTGAGAGAGAATGCTCTGTATGTGAAGGGATCAAAGTGTCTTTTTGGCGTACAGAGGATCTCATTTCTGGGATTCATTTTGTCCCCATCTGTTATTGAAATGGACCCGGTCAAGGTTCAGGCCATCTGTGATTGGGTCCAACCTACTTCATTAAAGGCTCTTCAGAGATTCTTGGGTTTTGCCAATTTTTATCATAAATTTATTGGTAATTTCTCTGTTATTGTTAAACCATTGACTGATTTGACCAAGAAGGGTTCTGAAGTGGTGAATTGGCCTCCTGAGGCAGTTTCTGCGCTTCAGGAACTTAAGCAGAGATTCACTTCTGCTCCTGTTCTACGGCAGCCTGATGTTTCTCTGCCATTTCAGGTGGAGGTTGATGCCTCTGAAATTGGGGCAGGTGCCGTTTTGTCCCAAAGAGATCCAGAGACCTCTAAAAGTAAACCTTGTGCCTTTTTCTCTCGAAAATTTTCTCCAACTGAGCGTAATTATGACGTGGGTAACCGGGAGTTATTGGCCATGAAGTGGGCTTTTGAAGAGTGGAGACATTGGCTGGAGGGAGCCAAACATCAGGTTGTGGTCCTCACGGACCATAAGAATCTGGTTTATCTGGAATCAGCCAAGCGACTTAATCCTAGACAGGCCAGGTGGGCCTTGTTTTTCACACGTTTTAATTTTGTGGTTTCCTTTCTTCCTGGCACTAAGAATGTTAAAGCGGATGCCCTCTCGAGGAGTTTCCTTGCTGACTCTCCTGAGTTATCTGATCCTGCTGTTATTTTGAAAGAGGGTGTAGTTCTTTCCGCCATCTCGCCCAATTTGAGACTGGCTCTGGAAGGGTGTCAGGAGGATAAACCCGAACCTGCCCTATTGGAAAATTGTTTGTCCCAGACCGGTGGAAAAAGTGTGTGATGTCTGAGATTCATTGTTCCGCGTTGGCCGGTCATCCCGGAATTTTTGGTACCAGAGACTTGGTTAGTCGGTCGTTTTGGTGGCCTACTTTGTCTCGTGACGTCAGGGAATTTGTGCAGTCCTGCGGGACTTGCTCTCGCTCCAAGCTTTGCTCTCGCCCTAGTGGTTTGTTGATGCCATTGCCTGTGCCCAAGAGACCATGGACCCATATTTCTATGGATTTCATTTCCGACTTCCCTGTTTCTCAGAGAATGACCGTTATCTGGGTGATTTGTGATAGGTTTTCCAAAATGATACATTATCTAAGTTGCCTTCCTCCTCCGAATTAGTGCCTTTGTTCCTTCAGCACGTGGTTCGGTTACACGGTATTCCTGAGAACATTGTGTCTGACAGAGGAGTCCAGTTTGTTTCCAGATTTTGGAGGACTTTTTGTTCTAAACTTGGTGTTCAATTATCTTTCTCCTCGGCTTTTCATCCTCAGACCAATGGACAAACTGAGAGAACAAACCAGACATTTGAGACTTATCTGAATGCTTTGTGTCTGCTGATCAGGATGACTGGGTCTCTTTTTTGCCTTTGGCTGAGTTTGCCCTTAATAATAGGGCTAGCTCTGCAACCTTGATGTCTCCATTTTTCTGCAATTTTGGGTTTCACCCTCGATTTTCTTCGGGACAGACGGAGGCTTCTGTCTGTCCGGGTGTTGACTCTGTTGTGGAGCGTATGCAGCAGATTTGGACCAGTTGGTGGAGAGGTTGTCCCTCTCTCAGGAGAGGGCCCGGCGGTTTGCCAACCGGCATAGGACTGATGGTCCTCGGTTTGAAGTGGGGGACTTGGTCTGGTTGTCCTCAAGAAATATCCCTATGAGAGTTGCATCTCCTAAGTTTAAGCCTAGGTTCATTGGACCTTATAAGATCATGGAGATTCTTAATCCTGTTTCTTTCGTTTACTTCTTCCAGGGACATTTAAGATCCATAACGTGTTCCACAAGTCTTTATTGAAGAGGTTTGTTGAGCCGGTGGTTCCTATGGCGGTGCCTCCTGACCCTGTTTTGGTTGAGGGCAATCTGGAGTATGTGGTTGAGAAAATATTGGATTCTCGTTTTTCTAGACGGAAACTCCAGTATTTGGTTAAGTGGAGAGGTTATGGTCAGGAGGACAATTCTTGGGTGTTTGCTTCGGACATCCATGCTAGGAAACTCATCCGTGCGTATCACAGAGCTCATCCTGACCGATCTGGTTGCCCAAATGAGGGTTCGGTGACCCCTCCTCAAGGGGGGGTACTGTTGTGAATATGCTAGAAATGAATTCTGAGCAGAAGCTCCCTCTGGTGGTTACAAACAGTACTGAACTATTAAATGAAGATTGTGAAGATTGGCGATCAGGTGCTACTGACTGGTCTTATATAACGGAGGTTCCCTCCCATCAGGGTTGCCGGTGATCAATTGTTCTGGTCTCAACTGTGATTCCTGTTTCACTTTGAAGCCTTCTGTTTCGTGCCTGCATCTTCTGCTAACAGATAAGACTTTTTATTCCTTTGTTTTTTGTGCTTGCTTTTTGCATTTTGTCCTGCACTTCTGTGGGGGTCTGCCGGGTCCCCTCCGGGGGCTTGTGCTCCTCTCAGTTTAGTTCAGCCACTGTTATTTGTTCATTTGCCTTTTCCGGTTTTTTTTCAGTGGCTGCTGTTTTGTTTTGTTACACCAGAGAACTAATTTAGGTGGTAGAGGTCGAGTGATCTCAGGTATTGTTGCAAGTAGTGTGTTGGTATTTTTTTAGGGTTTTTTGGATTGCAGTAAGTGACCTTCCTATCCTGTTCTTTCTAGGAAGTTTGGGCCCCAGCGTTTGCTCATACTGTTTTCTGTCTGTGTCTTCCTCTTGTCTAACCGCCATTACATGTTTGGGGGCTTCCTATGTTCTTTGGGGATCTGCTCCGGGGCAGATAGTTTTCCTCTTTCTATCTTTAGGTGTAGTTAGCTTCTCAGGCTGTGACGAGGCGTCTAGGACCAACGTAGGTACGCTCCACGGCTGCTTTTAGTTGTGGTGGTTAGTCAGGGTACTGCAATCCAATAGATTCCAACCTCTCTGGTGTATTGCCTTTTTTGCCTGCTCTCCTCAGCTACCAAATCCTAACAGTGTAATGCATTCCCCACAGTCCTCGATACAGTATAATACAGGTCCCATATAGTACATATAGTTTAATGCACTCCCCATTGTCCTTGATAGAGTATAATGCAGGCCCTATATGCTATAATGTAACCCATATTCCTCAATAAAATTAATGCATACCCCCTCAAAGCATGATGCAGCCCCCCTTAGAGTATACTGCAGCCCCCTCATAGAGTATCATGCAGTCACCCCATAGAGTTTAATGTGGCCCAACTCAAAGTATAATGCAGCCTCCCTCATGGAGTACAATGCAGCCCCAATAGAGTACAATGCAGCCACCCCATAAAGTACAATGCTGCCACCCCTTAAAGTACAATACGGCCACCCCATAGAGTACAATGCAGCCACCCATAGAGTATAATGCAGCCCCCCTAAAAGTATAATGCATCCTCCCTCAGAGTATAATGCATCCCCCTCAGAGTATAATGCAGCCACCCTTAGAGTATAATGCAGACTACCTCAGTGTATAATGCAGCCCCCTACACAAACAGTATAATGCAACCCCCCACACACACAGTGTAATGCAGAACTCACACACACAGTATAATGCAGTCCCCCACACACACAATATCATCCAGCCCCCTACATACACACACAGTTTAATTGTCATAGGTGTGTCAGAGGCTGCAGACAGTCACATTGCATCTGGCTGCAGAAGGTCTCAGCGGTTGGCCTTGTAGACTAGTGGCCATCTCCCCGGCTTTAATGGTATTACCTGAATCTGGGTGTTTATAATTCCCAACTTTCTGTTGGGAGTTGGGGTGTTTTTTCTATTTGCACTTCTATGTTGAGGCTTAGAGCAGCATCAGTAAGCTAGCATCCTCTTTGGAGTTTGAAGGATGACGGTTTTCTATTTGAGTCTTCTCGAGCTAAGAGTTCCCTTGTTTTGTGTATCCTAGCTGTCTTTAGCAGTAGAGGAGATTGACTAGCATAAGTCCTGTCCTTCCCAGTGCAGGGTGTATTGCCAGGGTCAGGCAGGAATTAGGTATCATGCTCAGCGATAGGTGCGGAACCTGTATAGGGACAATATGGCAGACAGGGTGACTTTAGATCTGTCTAGGGGTCTCCACTCCCCCTTTCCTAGCGTTTGGTTCCCTTTTCCTTATCCCTTTGTGTTGCATTTAGCCTTTCCTACACGTTGCGTGACAATAATGCAGCCCCCCACATACAGTATAATGCAGCCCCCTACACACATACAGTATAATGCAGCACCCCATACACACACGATATAGTGTAGCACCCACACACACAGTATTATGCATGCAAACCTAGACACACACACACAGTATGTTGCATGCATACCTACACAGACACACACAGTATAATGCAGCCCCACAGTATTACGCACAGAGTATAATGCATACATACACACACACAGTAT
The DNA here is from genome assembly GCA_033576555.1 of Oophaga sylvatica. Taxonomy (NCBI): domain Eukaryota; kingdom Metazoa; phylum Chordata; class Amphibia; order Anura; family Dendrobatidae; genus Oophaga; species Oophaga sylvatica. Next base: position 638 of record JARQOD010002704.1, on the reverse strand, counting down.
AATGCAGCTCCTCACACACTGTATAATGCCTAGAAAAATATTTAGAGTTGAGAGTCCTCAGTGGTTGATACCTTTTAATGGCTAACTGAAAAGATGGTAACAAATTACAAGCTTTCGAGACTACTCAGGTCTCTTCATCAGGCTAAACTAATACAAAATCTGAAGAATCACATATTTATACACAAAACAGCACAGAAAAAATGCAATAGGTAAGACAAGTGACGTGAAGCAGAATAGTCATTATGGCAGAGGGATGAGCATAAATATTAGAACAGTTCATAGATAAGGAGTGTGAAAGTTTTATTGCCCTCTGATTGGGGTCTGGTAATGTTTTGTGATGTTTTCACAGGGTATTTGGAGTAAATTCCTTAATTGATGTAGAACGTCATAAATCCGTGTGACAGGTTTATTCCAGCATTAAGAGAGTCAAAGGTCACCATCAATTTGTATTCGCAAATTCTTCTATGTCTCCGAGATGTGAAGTTGCCTCTCAGTACAAGTATTTTCATATCTAACATGCTATGATCAGGGGAGCAAAAATGTTTTGCCACAGGTAGATCCATTCTTTTTTCTCTTATTGTGTGGCGGTGAGAATTCATCCTTGTTCTCAGTTTTTGCCCGGTCTCCCCCACATACAG
>JARQOD010002703.1:0-74234 GCA_033576555.1 Oophaga sylvatica | reverse complement strand
TTTATTTACTTTATTTCTTGTCTTTCTTGTATGTCTGTCTGTTCATTAACCGTTACCTGTTCATTCCCTTTGGTGGTATTCAGGGTCCTTCTTAGGACTAGAATACAGTTGGCAGTGATTGATAGGAGACAGGGTTTACGCTGGTGGCCTGGACCTCTGTACCTTTAACAGTACCTCCAGGTTGAGGGATTAGTTAGGACCCCAGTTTAGGGTCAGCTTAGACCCCGGTCACCCTCTAGCCGGAGACAGCGTATAACGGATTCCGTTTTGACCCACTGGACTTTCTGTCAGGTAAATCTATGTTATCATATAGCTATGCGCATGTTATATAGTATGTTGCCCTTTTGATATAGATTACTGACATCACATATATATATCTGCTATACAGCGTGACACTCATCCTGCGACGCCATCGATCTCCTGTAAAAAAATGAAAAAAAAAAACAGCAGTATACCACCTGTCCGACGCAGTCCATAGTAACGAGTGTCCCACGACGATCCAGCTCTGCTACATCAGAATGACATCAGAGGCAGGCAGGCAGGCAGAGCCTGTCATCCCGGCGCAGCACAGCTGATTACCTGCTTGCCCGGCGGTGACGTCATCGGACTGGTTTACGGCCGGGATTACCCTGCAGTCACTGCAGTTATCGCGAAAAACTGCATGTGACCGCCAGGGAGAAGATAATGGCGGCCATCAAGCAGTCCAGGACGTGACCGCCGGAGATCTTCTGCCAGGTAAGTGCCGCTGACTCCTGACAGACCCGACCGACGGACACTCACAGTGACAGTGACAAATCCGATTCCGGTATCCGATATGACGAAAATATCGGTACTTGGAATCGAAAGCCCGATACAGCTAATATCGGCCGATACCCGATATTTGCAGTATCGTATCGCTCAACACTAGTGGTGAGCACTTTGAACCCCAGGTGCTTCACAGAAGTTTATAACGTAGAGCCGTGAAAGAAAAATCACATTTTTTCCACAAAAATTATCTTTTACCAACGATTTTTTGTTTACACAACTGTAAAAGGAGAAAATGGTCCCCAAAAGTTGTTGAGCAATTTTTCCTGAGTGTGTCAATACCCCCTATGTGGGGGAAATCCACTGTTTGTGCGCACAGCAGGGCTCGGAAGGGAAGGAGTGACATTTTGGTTTACAGGCTCTGATGGAATGGTCTGCGGGCATCATGTTGCATTTGCAGAGTCCCTGATGTGCCTAAACAGTGGAAAACTCCCACAAATTACCCCATTTTTGAAACTAGACCCCTAAGGAATTTATTTAGATATGTGGTGAGCATCGTAAACCTGAAATTATTTAAAGTTATATAAAGGAGCAAGGTCAAAAATTGAAGTACTATGAAAGAACCTTATGTCATTTTCATATCAGATAAAATAAATATTTTATCTGATATGAAAATGACATAAGGTTCTTTCATAGAGCGTCGTAAACCTCCAAGTGCCTCACAGAAAATTATTTCATTGAGTCGTGAAAATAAAAAAACACATTTTTCTACAAAAATGATCTTTTAGCCCCAATTTTTTTTATTTTCACAAGGGTAGCAGGAGAAAATAGACTGCTAACGTTGTTGTGTAATTTCTCCTGAGTACGCCGATACCCCGAAAACCACTGTTTGGGCGGACGGCAGGGCTCGGAAGGGAAGTAGTGATGCTTTGGAATGCAGACTTTGATGGAATGGTCTGCGAGCATCATGTTGCCTTTGCAGAGCCCCTGATGTGCCTAAACAGTAGAAATACTCGACAAGTGACCCCATTTTGGAAATTACACTCATGAAGGAATTTATCTATACGCATAGTATTATAGTAATTATTATAATGCTTTTGGCTTTACTGGTGTATGACTTTATAATGTGGTGTTATGTGTAAGATGTTCAGGGTACATCAAATTATAAAAGTGTGTTGTGTCAACAGGGTATAAACTAATTTTAGTAATTTGTGGATGTGTGGTATGCTTTGAAACAATCCTTAATGCAAAGGCCAGGTTTCTCAGGGAAGGTTTCACAATGGTAAGTTGTGTCCTTTCGGACTCCCCTCTTGGAGCATACTCTGCACCTTTTTTATGATCGGCCTGTCCTCGCTGTTTGGGGACCCTGTCCTGGGAAATGTTGACCTCGGACAATACGGGCACTATCAGAATTAGATGAACTGGGGCCCTCACCTCCCTGAGTGCCAAACATTAGGGTCTTGATGACTTCCTCCTGAAACTGAAGGAAGGTCCCCATATAGCCTGCAGATCGGAACAGAACAAAAGCAATGTACAGTGCCATCTGTACAATGTGCACGGCCAATTTTTTTGTACCATGCTTTGGCTTTTCGCATGGCACTGTATGGTTGGAGGACCTCATTTGAAAGATACACACCCCTCATGTACCGATTGTAATCCAAGACACAATCTGGCTTTGGGACTTGTGTTATGGTCCCACGAACAGTGACGTTGTCAGTGTATGGCGGTCAAGATAAGAACATAAGGACTTCCCTTTTGTCCTTATACTTGACCACCAGCATGTTGTCGATGAATTGGGCTCTGCTTTCCCCTTTTCTCAGCGTTTGCCTAATTAGCAGCTTATGGAGGCCTCGCTGATTTTTTCGCATGGTGCCACAAGCAACTGTACCTCTGGCAGAGAGGACCTTGAAGAGTGGGATGCTGGTGTAAAAGTTATCAATGTAAAGGTGATAACCCTTATCCAGCAATAGGTCCAGCAATTGGGTAGCCCGCCAGGGCCTGTGGGGTACTCGGCACCGAGCCCATTCACTTCAATGGGGGCTGTCACGGGTAGCACAGCTCGGTCCGTGGCCCTGGGCGCTCACTAAAAAGGGGGATATTTACAGGGGATTAAAGTGTTTGTAGAAATTTGTGACGCCACCTGTGGTACCTGGTCAGTGTGACCAGCGCTGCTATGTAAATCCGCTGAGGGGTTGTTTCTGGGCAGCAAGGTGTTAAGTCTTCCACAGGCAAGACTGGGTCCCTCAGGGTAGATGGCGGTGTAGGGGTGCAGGACGGAGAAGGGGAGTTCAGCCGCAGGAGCAATAATGCAGACACATACACGAAAGTCTCTTTCTGTACCTTTACTGATGTAGTTACAGGCACGTCCCGGGATGCTGGCAGGGTGGAGGATGCACGTCCAGTATTCCCACTGAGTAGGTGTAGGGCCTCCTTACTCCTGTAGTGTGAGTTTCTGACCTGTATGAAACTAAGTCTAATTCTGTCTTCACTTTATACGCCCGGCTGACTTTGTGGTGGAGCCTTCTCTTGGATAGAACAATGTCTCTGTATGCAGGGCCCTGCTAGACTCCGTCTTCCTGACCCCGGTTACGTATCAGCACTCCTGGGCCCCTGCGACCTGTAGTCCGGCAGGGTCTCCGGTATCTCCTACTAGTCGTGTAGATGCTAGCAAGCTCGGACCCGCTGTCCGGTATTCAGAGTAGAGGTAAGCTATCAATGCTGTTTCAACCTCCGTTACTCTCTTCTTCTCTTCCACTCGCCTTTCGTCCTACTCCAACCTTTAACATAAGCACATTAGTAGTAGATGGCTGATTCCTCTCTTCACCGCTCTCAATGCGTCGGCACGCTTACTCCCAGAAATGCACTCAGTTGACTCAGTTCTGACTAGACTGGAGTGGCTATCTTTCCACTGGTACTAGCCTCCACACGTTGAACTAAGCTCAAAGCTGCAGTCTTCAGGTTCTTTCAATAACTGCTGTTCTCTTTCCCTCTTTCTTTCTAAGCTCTCTCTGAAGCGGCTATCAGGATTCACCGTCTGACCTGCACCTGGCTTTGCAGACTCACTGATCTGTGCTCGCCCCTAGAGCTAATTCTCCACTCTCTAAGAGAACTAACAGCTTCTCACTTCTGTGTAGAATCACCAACTACACTGAACTCTGCTCTAGTCTACGAGGTGACACTGCAGGCTGCAGCCCTCTGACTAGACTGTCTGCTCTCTCTGAGGAGACTAAGCAAACTAGCTAAAACTCAGTGTCTTCACCATCCTATATACTCTGAAGGGGCTCCCTCTGGTGGCTCTAGGGAATGGTGAAGATGTGTGAATGAATATCAGGTCTCTTGTGGGTGTTAACTTTGGTGCATCCTCCTGGGAAATGTGATTCCAAGCGCAGCTGGGCTATACATAATTCCCACACAATTTTCCACTCACTCCCAGGATGGGAGGGCAGTCAGAGGGGTTAATCTGGGTGTCCTTCCCCTGATAAACCCTAAATCTGTGGGTGTACCCTGAGGTACTCTCGCACAGTTTGTACAGTTTTATTCGGTACCTGGACCTCTTACTGGGCAGGTATTGTCGGAATTTTAGCCTCCCTTTGAAATCAATGAGAGATTCATCAATAGCGATGTCCCTCTGGGGTGTGTACGCCTCAGCAATTTTTCTGCTGAAGTGTTCAACCACTGGCTGCATTTTATACAGACGATCAAACTTTTTGGATCGTCTCAGGAAGGACACTGCACTTTATCACTATAATGCAAAAATTTTTGGATTGCTTTAAAATGTGTCCTTTTCATGGCCATGTGGAATACTGGTGTGTTGTAGAGAATATCAGTAATTCAGTATTGCCGAAGCTTTGCTTTTTTTATTATGCCCATATGCAGCACAACTCCCCAAAATGTCATCATCTCTGCTGCATTTACAGGGTCCATCTGGCGAATGATGCCTTGGGATTTTGGGTAAAAAATTGTTGGGCACACAGGTTTGTCTGGGTCACCATAAGATTATTATTTCATCACTGAAAAAGAATTTGAAGAAGTCAATTTCAGTGAGGCCAGTGATGTCAAACTGGATTCCTGAGCTGCTGCTGAAATCCAGAATGACAGGCTGATAATTTTCGAGGGCTGCAATCCATATGGGATCAATTGCTGCAGAAGTTGCCTGGGTCCTAGGGCGCCTTGTTGGGGGTCGTTCCTCACTAGATGAGGAGGACGATGAGGAATAGAGGAATGTGGGATCTTCGTCACTGGCTGAATCTCTGTTGGACGCAATGATGGCATAAGCCTCCTCTGGTGTATAGTGCCTCTTTGACGAATGGGCCATTTTTTTTTATTTTTCCAAACCCCGGGATGTGTATGTAAGTGGTGCTTTTAGACTTGTAATGTGTAGGGCTTATGTATAGGGTTCTATTTATTATAACAAAACAGAGAGAAAAAAAGTAGAGCGATAAAATGTAGAAGATAAAAATGGAAAAAAAATCAGAACTATAAAAAAATACAGACGTTCACTACACTAATGCCCTCCTCATAAATTTACTGGACGCAAATTCTTTTTTTACAAAAGAAAACTGGACTTCACCAACAATGTGAAGTACGCTTCCCTAATGCACTTTTTATGCAGGAAAAAAAAAGCTACCTCCCTCCCTATAAAACTACTCTGCATGCTTTTTTTTTCTAAAACAAGATCGGTCGTCATTAACGCTGTGACGCCGGCTATACTAACACGCTACCTCTCTACCACTAAAACTATGCTGTACAATTTTTTTCTTGTATCGGTCGTCACTAACGATGTGAAGCCGACTATGCTACCTTGCTACGTCTAAAACTACACTGTACTAACTACTATTATTATTTTTTCTAAAAAAATCGGATGTCACTTAGACTGCGATGTCCGCTATGCTAACTAGGTAAAAAAGAAAAATTCCAGTTGTGCAGTCTCTGATCAGCAGCGATACTAATCAGAGCGCTGCGGACACAGGAAGAGCACGAATGTTCTGCGCAGGACTCCGTGCACAAAAAAGTGCAAAAAAGTGCGCTAAAAATTTAATTGGAGAGGGGAGGAAGGGTACTGGGACAGGGATAGGGGGACTGGGAAAGGGGACGTCACTAAACACTGACGCCGGCTATGCTACTTTGCTACGTCTAAAACTACTCTGTACTAACTACTATTTCTATTATCGGACATTGCTTAGACTGCGATGTCCGCAAAGCTATCTAGCTAAAAAAAGAAAAATTACCGTGGTTCAGTCTCTGATCAGCAGCGATACTGATCAGAGCACTGCGGACACAGGAAGAGCACGAATGCTCTGCGCAGGACACCGCGCACAAAAAAAGCGCCAAAAGAATGAGCTAAATTAAATTTGAGGGGGAAGGAAAGGGGGAGAGGGGTACTGAAACAGGATGGGGGACTGGGAAAGGGGACGTCACCAAACACTGACGCTGGCTACGCTACTTTGCTACGTCTAAAACTACACTGCACTAACTACTATTATTATTTTTTTTTCTAAAAAAAAAATCGGACGTCACTGAGACTTCGATGTCCGCTACGCTAACTAGCTAAAAAAAGAAAATTCCTGTGGCGCAGTCTCTGATCAGCAGCGATACTCATCAGAGCGCTGCGGACACACAGAAGAGCACGAATGCTCTGCACAGGACGCTGCACACAAAAAAAAGCGCAAAAAAGTGCACTAAAAATTCAATTGGAGGGGGAGTGAATGAGGGATGGGGTTTACTGGAACAGGGATGAGGGATTGGGAAAGGGATGAGGGAGGTGCTGCTGCTGTGATCACAGGAGTCACACAGCAAGCAGCACACATCACACAGCAGGCAGATCACAGGAGATTTCAACGGAGCAGCAGCACTTGGAGGCAGGAGATCGCAGAGGGGATCGCACTGGCTACCAATGGATTCCTTCTCTCAGGTGATACAGAGGGGCTTGGAGAACCATACTGCACGCCAAATCTGAGGTAAAGATGGCGTTGAGGGCGGTGATCCCTATTTTAGATTAACCCCTTTGGAGCTGATTGGCTAGAAGCTATTGTTCAGCCAATCAGCGCCATAGGAGTTAATCAGGTGAGGTGATGTGGGGATCACCCCACCCACTGTGACGGCTATGATTGGTGCTGTGTCACACAGCACAGATCACAGCCTATCACATGCTTTTTTTTTTCTAAAAGTTTATTGGCAACATTGCTTTGATTGGCTGATGAGAGTTCACCAGCCAATCACAGCCATTGTTGACATGGGGGGCAGATCAGCCCCCTGTGGTGACGTGCCTGGATGGTCTGTTTTCAGGAACAGCAGCGATCCTAATCGGATCACCACGTGATGCAGTGCGGTGACCGGAAATAGCAGCGCCATACTAGAACTGCACTTTGCGGGAACGCAGCTTCCGCAGAGCAGTACTAGTACGGCTCATGTCAGGAAGGGGTTAAAATGACATTTCCCAGTGAATGCATTTGTATTGGTTAAAAGCAATACTAAAGTTGAAAAATGCATCAAAAACGCTACATGTGAACATATACCAAGCGGTGAAGTTACATGTTTTTGGGGGGTTCTTTATTTTGCCTTACATACAAATCATTTCCCTGGAAAGGATGTTCCTTAACATATTTCCCAGGAAAATCCATTTTGATTTAGTTTTTGCATGTTTTAGTGTGCGCCTGTAAAAGTGGCGTAACACTCTGACAAGATTGTTCACAGCAGTAACCTATGAGTCAGAAATGCTTCCAGAGGTCTTCCCCATGATGTTCCCATTTCATTTGTGCACTGTTCCCATAGATTTTCAATGTTTTGATATCCTAGAAGACCTCCGCTGGGGGTCACAGCAAAAAAGCTCTGGTTTCCCATAGACTTACATTGGATTCTTTGCTCGGGTCGAGCATCGGAGCATTCCAATTTGCTTGACCCGAACAACGAGCACCCGAGTATTTTAGTGCTTACTCATCACTAATAAATTGATGTTAAAGCATAAGTGTGATGACATCACTTGTGCCATTTAAAGGGCCTAAGGCACTTTCAGTTAGGTTCTTGTGTGTGACTCAAAAGAATATATCTACATTTAACCCCTTAACGACCACCGATACACCTTTTAACGGCGGTCATTAAGGGTACTTAAACCACAGCGCCGTTAATTAACGGCGCTGTGGAAAAAGTGAATAACGCCCCCCAGAGGCGCATTTTCTCCGGGGTCTCGGCTACCGGGGGTAGCCGAGACCCCAGAGAACATGAATCGGGTCGGTTTTTACCGACCCGATGTTGCGATCGCCGTTATTAACCCTATAACGGCGATCGCAACAAAAAAAAATAAATCTGATGTGCCATTTCATTTCTCTGTCCTCTGATGTCATCGGACATCAGAGGACAGAGAAAAAGGGTCCCCGGGACCCCCCTTGTGTCCCCCAATGTGCCCCTTGTGGCCCGCGGGCCCACCTGCTTCCTCCGGTGGGCGCCGCCATCTTGAATGGCGGGTGCATGCTCAGTGCGCCCGCCGCGTTCTGCCGGGGGGGATGGGCAATTTTCTCTGGGGTCTCGGCTGCCGAGGGTAGCCGAGACCCCAGAGAACATGATCCGGGTCGGTAGTTACCGACCCCGATGTCGCGATCGCCGTTATACTAAGTATAATGGCGACCGCAAAAAAAAAGATTTCTCTCCCCTCTGATGTGATCGCACATCAGAGGGGAGAGAATGAGGGTCCCCAGGTCCCCCGATCGCCCCACCCTATACCTCCCGGTGTCCTTCGTCCTCCTCAAGGCCCCAGGATCCCGGCGTCTTCTTCCTGTAAAAAAAAAAATGGCGGGCGCATGCTTGGCGGCAGATTCAAAAAAAGTTTCATTCATTCTCACAAAAGTGCATTTTGATCACTGTGATAAACTATCACAGTGATCAAAATAAAAAAAACAGTACATAACCCCCCCCCCTTTATCACCCTCTTAGTTAGGGACATATTATAAAATATAGAAATTATATTTTTTTTCATTTTTCTTTTAGGGTTAGGGTTAAGGCTAGGGTTAGGGTTAGGGTTATAATTAGGGTTAGGGTTATAATTAGGGTTAGGCTGGGTTCATACTGCGTTATGGCAGTCCGTTAGACGGACTGCGTTACACCGCGGTATAACGCGGTGTAATGCAGTCCGTTAACGCTGCCATTCACCCCCATTTGAGGACGCATCACGACGAATGCCGTAAAGCGGCATGCGTTCGCGGCGTGCCATCATTCAGTGACGGAGCCTCGGACGCGGGCTGCAGCGTCCGGGCTCCGTCACCGCTAGCGCAGATGAATCATCTGCTGATTCCTCTGCGCTAGCGGGTATAGCATAACGCGATTGCGTTATGCTATACCGTTACCAGCCCATCAATGCTATGTGTTGAACGGGCTGGTAAAACGCAAAATGAACCCAGCCTTAGGGTTAGGGTTATAATTAGGGTTAGGGTTAGCCTTAGTTAGGGTTACAATTAGGTTCAGGGTTACAATTAGGGTTAGGGCTACAATTAGGGTTAGGGTTACAACCAGGGTTAGGGTTACAATTAGGGTTGGAATTAGGGTTGGGATTAGGGTTAGGATTAGGGTTAGGGTTGGGATTAGGGGTGTGTTGGGGTTAGGGTTGGAGCTAGAATTGAGGGGTTTCCACTATTTAGGCACAACAGGGGGTCTCCAAACATGACATGGCGTTCAAAAAGTCAGATGGCGCTCCCTCCCTTCCGAGCCCTGCCGTGCGCCCAAACAGTGGTTTACCCAACATATGGGGAATCAGCGCACTCAGGACAAATTGCCCACCAATTTTGGGGTTCTAATTTCTCTTGTTACCCTTGGGAAAATAAAAAATAGCTGGCTAAAAAAATCATTTTTGAGGAAAAAAAAAATTTTTATTTTCACGGCTCTGCGTTTATAAATTTCTGTGAAGCACTTTGGGTTCAAAGTGCTCACCACACATCTACATAAGTTCCTTAGGGGGTCTAGTTTCCAAAATGGGGTCACTTGTGGGGGTTTTCCACTGTTTAGGCACATCTGGGGCACTGCAAACGGAACATGACCCCATCAACGTCTGCATTCCAAAACGTTATTACTTCCTTTCCAAGCCCTGCTGTGCGCCAAAACAGTTCCCTCCCACATATTTGGTATCAGCATACTCAGGACAAATTGGACAACAACTTTAGCTGTCCAATTTCCTTGTGAAAAATCAAAAATTTGGGACTAAAAATAATTTTTTTGTAAAATTGATTTTTTTTTCACACCCAGGCATTATAAACTTTTGTGAAACACTTGGGCGTTCAAAGTGCTCACCACAGATCTAGATAAGTTACTTAGGGGTCTAGTTTCCAAAATGGGGTCACTTGTGGGGGTTTTCCACTGTTTAGGCTCATCTGGGGCACTGCAAATGGAACATGACCCCCATCAACGTCTGTATTCCAAAACTTTATTACTTCCTTTCCAAGCCCTGCCGTGCGCCCAAACAGTTCCCCCCCCCCACATATTTGGTATCAGCGTACTCAGGACAAATTGGACAACAACTTTTGGTGTCCAATTTCCTTGTGAAAAACCAAAAATTTGGGACTAAAAAATCATTTTTGTGGAAAATTGATTTTTTTTTTTCACACCCAGGCATTATAAACTTTTGTGAAACACTTGGGGGTTCAAAGTGCTCACCACAGATCTAGATAAGTTACCTAGGGGGTCTAGTTTCCAAAATGGGGTCACTTGTGGGGGTTTTCCAATGTTTAGGCTCATCTGGGGCACTGCAAACGGAACATGACCCCCATCAACGTCTGTATTCCAAAACTTTATTACTTCCTTTCCAAGCCCTGCCGTGCGCCCAAACAGTTCCCCCCCCCCCACATATTTGGTATCAGCGTACTCAGGACAAATTGGACAACAACTTTTAGGGTCCAATTTCCTTGTGAAAAATAAAATGGAAAATTGTGGAAAATTGTTTTTTTTTTTTTTCACACCCAGGCATTATAAACTTTTGTGAAACACTTGGGGGTTCAAAGTGCTCACAACAGATCTATATAAGTTCCATAGGGGGTCTAGTTTCCAAAATGGTGTTACTTGTGGGGGCTTCCACTGTTTAGGCACATCAGGGGCTCTCCAAACGCGACATGGTGTCCAATATCAATTCCAGACAATTTTGGTTTGAAAAAGTCAAACGGCGCTGCTTCCATTCCAAGCCCTGCCGTGCGCCCAAACAGTGGTCCCCCCCATATATGGGGTATCAGCATACTCAGGACAAATTGGACAACAACTTTTGTGGTCTAATTTCTCCTGTTACCCTTGGGAAAATAAAAAATTGGGGACTAAACGATCAGGTTTGTGGAAAAAATATGATTTTTTATTTTCACGCCCGGGCGTTATAAACTTCTGTGAAGCACTTGGGGTTCAAAGTGCTCACCACACATCTAGATAATTTCCTTAGGGGGTCTAGTTTCCAAAATGGGGTCACTTGTGGGGGGTTTCCACTGTTTAGACACATCAGGGCCTCTACAAATGCGACATGGCGTCCAGCCAATTCCGCGTTGAAAAAGTCAAACGGAGCTCCTTCCCTTGCGACCTCTGCCGTGCGCCCAAAAAGTGGTTTACCCCAACATATGGGGTATCGGCATGCTCAGGACAAATTGCACAAAAACTATTGGGGTCTTGTTACCCTTGGGAAAATAAAAATTGGAGTGAAAAGATCATTTTTGTGGAAAAAATATGATTTTTTATTTTCACGGCTCTACGTTATAAACTTGTGTGAATCACTTGGAGGTTCAAAGTGCTCACCACACATCTAGATAAGTTCCTTAAGGGGTCTAGTTTCCAAAATGGGGTCACTTGTTGGGGGTTTCCACTGTTTAGGCACATCAGGGGCTCTCTAAACGCGACATGGCATCCAGCCAATTCTGCGTTGAAAAAGTCAAACAGCGCTCCTTCCCTTGCGACCTCTGCCGTGCGCCCAAAAAGTGGTTTACCCCCACATATGGGGTATCAGCATGCTCAGGACAAATTGCACAAAAACTTTTGCGGTCTTGTTACCCTTGGGAAATTAAAAATTGGGGTGAAAAGATCATTTTTGTGGAAAAAAAATGATTTTTTTTCACGGCTCTACGTTATAAACTTGTGTGAAGCACTTGGAGGTTCAAAGTGCTCACGAAACATCTAGATAAGTTCCTTAAGGGGTCTTGTTTCCAAAATGGGGTCACTTGTGGGGTGTTTCCACTGTTTAGGCACATCAGGGGCTATCTAAACGCGAGATGGCATTCAGCCAATTCTGCGTTGAAAAAGTCAAACGGCGCTCCTTCCCTTGCGACCTCTGCCATGCGCCCAAAAAGTGGTTTACCCCCACATATGGGGTATCGGCGTATTCAGAAGAAATTGCACAACAAATTTTGTGGTTCATTTTTTTTTTAACACTTGTGAAAATAAAAAAAATTGGTTCCGAAGTAAAGCTTTTGCAAAAAAAGTTAAATGTCAATTTTTTCCTTCCACATTGCTTCAGCTCCTGTGAAGCACCTGAAGGGTTAATAAACTTCTTGAATGTGGTTTTGAGCACCTTGAGGGGTGCAGTTTTTAGAATGGTGTCACTTTTGGGTATTTTCTATCATATAGACCCCTCAAAGTGACTTCAAATGTGATGTGGTCCCTAAAAAAAATGGTGTTGTAAAAATGAGAAATCGCTGGTCAACTTTTAACCCTTATAACTTCGTAACAAAAGAAAATTTTGTTCCCAAAATTGTGCTGATGTAAAGTAGACATGTGGGAAATGTTATTTATTAAGAAATTTGTGTGACATATCTCACTGATTTAAGGGCATAAAAATTTAAAATTTGAAAATTGCTAAATTTTCAAAATTTTCGCCATATTTCTGTTTTTTCCATAAATAAACACAAGTCATATCAAAGAAATTTTACCACTAACGTGAAGTACAATATGTCACGAAATAACATTCTCAGAATCAGCGGGATTCGTTAAAGCGTTCCAGAGTTATAACCTCATAAAGTGACAGTGGTCAGAATTATAAAAATTGGCCCGGTCATTAAGCTGCAAAATGGCTCTGTCACTAAGGGGTTAATTTTACTATTATTGTTACTTTTTGTAGTCTAAAGTATTTTGTACCTTGAATCTTATTTGTGCTAGGTGCCATGGATTCCCAAAGTCCCTGTGAACATTTAAAAGCAGGATATCTATTATGTAACAAAACAGGAGAAAATCAAGCTACTTAAGAAAAATTAATATTCACAACCAGGCAAATGTTTGGATTTGTTTGTGATGTCTTTAAGCAGCTTTGTGGTAGTGTGTTTTGGGGTAGCTGCCACCTGCTGGTCATTTGACCTTTCAAATGGTGTATCATTTGTGTCTGTGGGTGGAGTATGAATGGAGCAAGTGAGCAATTCAATAGGCAGTGCATGTTTACAAATGTGTTTGCATATGTGCCTTTCCTGCAGTGAAGTGTGCAATCCTCCAATTTGGCTAAAATAGGATGGGAAAGCAGTTCGGCAAGCTGAAAAGCCCCCAAGGCAAATGTTTGGATTTGTTTGTGATGTCTGTAAGCAGTTTTGTGGTAGTGTGCTTTGGGGTAGTGTGGTGCCACCTGCAGGTCATTTTTCCTTACTGCAGGTTTATGAAAATTAATGTTTAAACTGTATTTTGTGATCAAATCGTGGATGTGTGGTTTGTTTGGCTATTTTCTTGCTGAAGGGGGCAAGTTTACCTTTCAAATGGTGTATCATTTATGTGTGGGGGCGCAGTATGAACGGAGATACAAAGTAATCACCGAAAAACAGTGTTTAGAAATAATATATAGTGATTTGCCAAATGCCAGAATAATGAGAGACAGAGAATGTTTTAAGGCATTTTTATTACTGTAAAGTCAAAAGTTTTCATACATTTCATTACTATTTGGTGCCATTGCCCTTAAACTGAATGACTTGGGTCAAAGTCCCATCTATCAAAAGGTAAGAGAAATTAATCCAGTTGGTAAACAGCGTAATGACAAAAAAATCAAAATGCCAGAATTATGGGGTTTTTTTGGACAGCCACAACAACATAAAAAATGTCATAGCAGGCAATCAAATCATCATATCTACCCCAAAGTGTTATTAACCCCTCTCTGACATCAGACGTACTATCCCGTCCATGAAACTCGTGCCAATCTGACCATGGACAGGATAGTACGTCATAGGCGATCAGCTGCGCTCCCAGGGGGAGCGCAGCTAATCGCCGCCGGGTGTCAGCTGATTATCACAGCTGACACCCGGGACTGTGGCTCCCTGCACGCTCCCCTGAGACCCTCAGAACAGCGCGATGTGTCGCGCTGTTCAGAGGTACTCTCCTCACTGCAGGACCCCGTATCCAAGATGGCCGCCGGGTCCTGCAGGGAGGCGACTTCCTCAGTGCCTGCTGAGTGCAGGCACTGAGAAGCAGCAGTGACAGAGCGATCGCTGATGTGACAGTGCTGTGTACACTGTCACACCAGCGATCTGACATTTTACAGTGATGTCCCACCCTGGGACAAAGTAATAAAGTGAAAAAAATAAAAATAAACATGTTTTAAAAAAAAATCCAAAATAAAAAAAAAAAAAAAATATTCCCCCAAAAATTCATTTTTTCCCTGTAAATAAAAAAAACAAAACAATAAAAGTACACATATTTGGTATCGCCACGTCCGTAACGACCCCCCTATAAAACTGTCCTGCTAGTTAACCCCTTTAGTGAACCCCTTAAAAAAAAAAAAAAACAAAGCAAAAAATCAATGCTTTATCATCATACCGCTGAACAAAAAGTGGAATAACACGCGATCAAAAAGACCGATATAAATAAATATGGTACCGCTGAAAACATCATCTTGTCCCGCAAAAAAGAGCTGCTATACAGCATCATCAGCAAAAAAATATAAAAGTTATAGCTCTCAGAAAAAAGCGATGCAAAAATAATTATTTTTATATAAAATTGTTTTTATTCTATAAAAGCACCAAAACATAAAAAAATTATATAAATGAGGTATCGCCATAATCGTACTGACCCGAAGAATAAAACTGCTTTATCAATTTTACCACATGCTGAACGGTATTAACGCCTCCCCCAAAAGAAATTCATGAATTGCTGATTTTTGTTCATTCTAACCTCCCAAAAATCTAAATAAAAAGCGATCAAAAAATGTCATGTGCTCAAAAATGGTACCAATAAAAACGTCAACTCGTACCGCAAAAAATAAGACCTCACATGACTCTGTGGGCCAAAATATGCAAAAATTATAGCTCTCAAAATGTGGTGATGCAAAAACTATTTTTTGTAATAAAAAGTATTTAGTGTGACAGCTGCCAATCATAAAAACCTGCTATAAAAAGTAAATCAAACCCCCTCTTTATCACCCCCTCAGTTAGGGAAAATAATAAAATGTAAAAAATGTATTTATTTCCATTTTCCCGTTAGGGTTAGGGTTGCGGCTAAAGTTAGGGTTAGGGTTGGTGCTAAAGTTAAGATTAGGGTTAGGGTTGGGGTTAGGGTTAGGGGTGTGTTAGGGTTAGGTTTGTGGTTAGGGTTTGGACTAGGGTTAGGGGTTTGTTGGGGTTAGGGTTGGAGTTAGAATTGAGGGGTTTCCGCTGTTTAGGCACATCAGGGGCTCTCCAAATGTAACATGGCGTCTGATCTCAATTCCAGCCAATTCTGCGTTGAAAAAGTCAAACGGTGCTCCTTCACTTCTGAGCTCTGCCATGCGCCCAAGCAGTAGTTTACTCCCACATATGGGGTATAACCGTACTCTGGACCCCAAGAGTTATTGTGCAATTTGTCTTGTTTCTTCTGTTACCCTTGGGAAAATAAAAAACTGGGGGCGAAAATATCATTTTTGTAAAAAAAAAAAGGATTTTTTTGTTTTTACGGCTGTACGTTATAAACTTCTGTGAAGCACTTGGGGCTTCGTAGCGCTCACCACACATCTAGATAAGTTCCTTGTGGGGTCTATTTTCCAAAATAGGGTCACTTGTGAGGGTTTCCACTGTTTAGGCGCATCAGGGGCTCTCCAAATGTGACATGACGCCCCCAGACCATTCCATCAAAGTCTGCAATCCAAAACGTCACTACTTCCCTTCCGAGCCCTGACGTGCGCCCATACAGTAGTTTTCTCCCACATATTGGGTATCAGCGTACTCAGGACAAATTGGAAAACAACTTTTGGAGTCCAATTTCTCCTGTTACCCTTGTGAAAATAAAATATTGGGGGCGAAAAAATCATTTTTGTAAAAAAAAAGGATTTTTTATTTTTACGGCTGTATGTATAAACTTCTGTGAAGCACTTCGGGGTTCAAAGTGCTCACCAGACATCTAGATAAGTTCCTTGTGGGGTCTAGTTTCCAAAATGGGGTTACTTGTGGGGAGTTTCCACTGTTTAGGCGCATCAGGGACTCTCCAAATGCGACATGACGCCCCCAGACCATTCCATCAAAGTCTGCAATCCAAAACGTCACTACTTCCCTTCCGAGCCCCAACGTGTGCCCATACAGTAGTTTTCTCCAACATATTGGGTATCAGCGTACTCAGGACAAATTGGACAACAACTTTTGTGGTCCAACTTCTCCTGTTACCCTTGTGAAAATAAAATATTGGGGGCGAAAAAATCATTTTTGTAAAAAAAAAAAAAGATTTTTTATTTTTACGGCTGTACGTTATAAACTTCTGTGAAGCAATTCGGGGTTCAAAGTGCTCACCACACATCTAGATAAGTTGCTTGAGGGGTCTAGTTTCCAAAATGGTGTCATTTTTCGGGGGTTTCCACTGCTCAGGCAGATCAGGAGCTCTCCAAACACGATATGGCATCCAGCCAATTCTGCTTTGAAAAAGTTAAACGGCGCTCCTTCCCTTCCAAACTCTACCATGCACCCAAACAGTGGTTTACCCCCACATATGGGGTATCAGCGTACTCAGGACAAATTGCACAATACCTTTTGGAGTCTTGTTACCCTTGGGAAAATAAAAATTGGGGTGAAAAGATCATTTTTGTGGAAAAAATATGATTTTTTAATTTTACGGCTCTATGTTATAAACTTGTGTGGAGCACTTGGGGGTTCAAATTGCTCACCAAAGATCTAGATAAGTTCCTTAGGGGGGCTAGTTTCTCAAATGGGGTCACTTGTGGGGGGTTTCCACTGTTTAGGCACATCAGGGGCTCTCCAAATGCAACATGGCGTCCAATCTCAATTCCAGCCAATTTTGGTTGGAAAAAGTCAAATGGCGCTCCTTCAATTCCGAGCTCTGCCGTGCACCCAAACAGTAGTTCCCCCCCACATATGGGGTATCAGCGTACTAAGGACAAATTGGACAACAATTTTTGTGGTCCAATTTCTCCTGTTACCCATGGGAAAATAAAAATTAGTGACTAAAAGATAATTTTTGTGGAAAAAAAATAGGATTTTTTATTTTCTTGCCGGGCATTATAAACTTGTGTGAAGCACTTGGGGGTTCAAAGTGCTCACCAAAGATGTAGATAAGTTCCTTAGGGGGTCTAGTTTCCAAAATTGGGCCACTTGTGGGGGGTTTCCACTGTTTAGGCTCATCTGAGGCACTGCAAACGGAACATGACCCCCATCAACGTCTGCATTCCAAAACGTTACTACTTCCTTTCCAAGCCCTGCCCTGTGCCCAAACAGTTTCCCCCCTCACATATGGGGTATCAGCGTACTCAGAACAAATTGGACAACAACTTTTGGGGTCCAATTTCCCTGGGAAAAATCAAAAATTTTTGTGGAAAATTGTTTTTTTTTTCACACCCAGGCATTATAAACTTTTGTGAAACACTTGGGGGTTCAAAGTGCTCACAACAGATCTAGATAAGTTCCTTAGGGGGTCTAGTTTCCAAAATGGTGTCACTTGTGGGGGGCTTCCACTGTTTAGTCGCATCAGGGGATCTCCAAACGCGACATGGCGTCCAATCTCAATTCCAGCCAATTTTAGTTTGAAAAAGTCAAACAGCGCTCCTTCCCTTACGAGCTCTGCCGTGTGCCCAAACAATGGTTTTCCCCCACATATGGGGTATTGGCGTACTCAGAAGAAATTGTACAACAACATTATCTGTCCATTTTCTCCTTTTACCCTTGTGAAAATAAAAAAAGTTTGTAAAAGATCATTTTTGTGGCTAAAACGTTAAATATTCATTTTTTCCTTCCACGTTGCTTCAGCTCCTGTGAAGCAACTGAAGGGTTAATAAAATTCTTGAATGTGGTTTTGAGTACCTTGAGGGGTGCAGTTTTTAGAATGGTGTCACTTTTTTGGTATTTTCTGCCATATAGACCCCTCAAAGTGACTTCAAATATGAGGTGGTCCCTAAAAAAAATGGCTTTGTAAATTTTGTTGTAAAAATGAGAAATCGCTGGTCAACTTTTATCCATTATAATTTACTAACAAGCAAAAATTTTGGTTCCAAAATTGTGCTGATGTAAAGTAGACATGTGGGAAATGTTATTTCTTAACTATTTTGTGTGACATATTTCTCTGTTTTAAGGGAATAAAAATTCAAAGTTTGAAAATTGCAAAATGTTCCAAATTTCGCCATATTTGCGTTTTTTTCAAAAATAAACGCAAGTTATATCGAAGAAATTTTACCACTAACGTGAAGTACAATATGTCACGAGAAAACAGAATCGCGAAGATCCGTTGAAGCGTTCCAGAGTTATAACTTCATAAAGAGACAGTGGTCAGAATTGTAAAAATTGGCCCGGTCATTAATGTGCAAACCACCCTTGGGGGTGAAGGGGTTAATAAAAACATTGCCCTACTGGAGGTTCATATCCTAAAAATTTAGAACGTTACGGCTCTCGGAAAGTCTTGACGCAAGCTAAATTTTTCTTTTCCTCTAATTTCATAATTTTTTTAAGCACTTAAATTAAACTAAAACTATACATGTTTTATATCCTTGTAATCGTACTGATCTCTGGGAAATCATATTGCCAGGTCAGTTTTACGGTAAAATGAACACTGTAAATTAAAAAAAAAAACAATGGCAGAATTTCATTGTTTTTGGCTTTTCACCAAATTTGGAATTTTTTTTCCATCTTTCCACTACATTATATGATAAAATGGATGATGTAACTCAACACTACAACTTAGGCCGGAGACACACCACCGTATAACACGGCCGGCTTACATGCGCAGTGTTAGTCTATGGCGTAGCTCAGATCTGCGATTATTTTCTCATGTTGATTCAGTATGAGAGATCAATTGCAGCATGCTGCAATTGGCATTGAAACTCATAGTAATATAGTATCATAGTTAGCAAGGCCGAAAAAAGACATTTGTCCATCCAGTTCAGCTTATAGTCCGTCAGAATAAATCCCGAGATCTACATCCTTCTAAAGAACCGAATAACTGTAAAATACAATATTGTTACGCTCCAGGAAGACATCCAGGCCTATCTTGAACCCCTCGACTGAGTTCGCCATCACCACCTCCTCAGGCAAGGAATTCCAGATTCACACTGCCCTAACAGTAAAGAATCCTCTTCTCTCCTCCAGACACAAAGAATGCCCCCTTGTGACCGTCACCTTCCTTGGTATAAACAGATCCTCAGAGAGATATTTGTATTGTCCCATTATATACTTATACATGGTTATTAGATTGCCCCTCAGTCGTCTTTTTTCTAGACTAAATAATCCTAATTTTGGTAATCTCTCCGGGTATTGTAGTTCCCCATCCCCTTTATTAATTTTGTTGCTCTCCTTTGTACTCGCTCTAGTTCCATTATATCCTTCCTGAGCACCGGTGCCCAAACCTGTACACAGTGCTCCATGTGTGGTCTAACCAGGGATTTGTACAGAGGCAGTATAATGCTCTCATCATGTGTTTCCAGACCTCTTTTAATGCATCCCATGATCCTGTTTGCCTTGGCAGCTGCTGCATGGCACTGGCTGCTCCAGGTAAGTTTATCATTAACTAGGATCCCCAAATACTTCTCCATGCCAGATTTACCCAGTGGTTTCCCTTTCTCGACTCACTCGCCCCCATAGAAGTCTATGGGTGCGAACGAAACATCGCACTGCACTCAGATATCACCCGAATGCAATGCAATATACGCAGACACCGGCAGCTGATGAAATGGGGAAATTACTTTCTCTGTCTCCTCTGTAGCCGTGCTCCGATCCTGTCATGTGAGAGGATCGTAACCCAGCAAGCAGCAAGCCGAAGGTCATTAGCATATCGCATCCCATGCTCTCGCATCGGATGCTACATGTTAGTGCAATGCTGGCCTTAGCAGCAAAAAACAAGTCCTCACATAGTATTATCGACGGAAAAATATAAAACTTACGGCTTTTGGAATAAGGTGAGGAAAAAACGAAAGTACAAATACAAAAATAGGCAGGTCCTTAAGGGGTTAAACCAATTGTATGAAAAATGTAAAATTGCATTACATACACAAGTCTACCTAAACACCTTCCAGCGCCTTAATATATATAGTATATCAAATGTGTCATGTCGTTTATTTTTATACACTGAGATTTAAGCAAACACTAACATTGGCGATGATTCTTTAATTGTGGCCATGGTATCACCAAAGATGTATATTACATTTCTTAGATAATGCGCTAACAGTCAGAACACAACATTTCCTGTATTAAAATCAGTTCATTATATAAATTGCAGCTCAGATTCTTATGAAAATTCAAGTTCTTTTGTTCTTTTCTGAATATCCTTTTAATCTTGTTAGACGCATTAGAGAGAAAATCTGACCTACTTGTACAACATGAACAAATATCATTAAAATATGTATGCATAAAGTAAGGTCAGAGTTTGAAAGGTTTTCTCATCGATTTGTGTCAGTAGTCAACATGGTGAGTCGTTTCGTGAGATGATAGCATATAACGAGGCGAGTGTTTAATGGACCATTTTAGATGGCACAGAAGCAATATCTCATCCTCTGACTAATGATTTTATGATATGTTGATTAACAGTAATAGATGAGATTCTTGATGTTAAAAAATCATATTAAGTGGTGTGGAAAATAAAGAATTGTATTAGTATTGTATAAAAAGATTGGAATACCATGACAAGCAACGTTTAGTTGAAGGTCAGATATTGCAATTACTTTGCACAGAAAAAAAAAGTTTTTATTTGAAGTCCAAAATACAAAATGCAAAAGCTGAAAATACTTCCCTAAGGCCGGGTTCAAATTGCGTTGCGGGCAATGCGATGACGGCATCCGTCATATAGCGGCACTAACGCTATGTAACGGATGCGTTAACGCCGCCATTGCCCTCAATAGTAGTAGCGCATCCTAACGCATGCTGAAATCGGCATGCATTAAGCGATGTGCCGTCATTTTGTGACGGACCTCGGACGCGGTCTACAGCGTTCGGGGTCCGTCACTGCTAGCTCAAAATAGAGACGCTGTGCTACCGTGATCGCATAACGCAATCACAAAATGACACTAGCGTTAATGCAGTCCGTCAACGCTATGTGAACCTAGCCTAATACAGTACATTGTGCTGCCTTTTTTGAAGCCCAAAAAGATAACACTAATTACCACAAACTTAACACGTGGCATTTGGCAAACAACTAACCAATATCCGTATTATGCCTTTTTATAAGATGTAAATGAAATGTGCAGTAGACTATGTTTTTCAATACAGCCTAAAGCAAAATTAAAGGGGTTTTTCACTTCTAACTTTCTGGTCTCTACTGGCCTCACTGGGTAAAAATATTATCAACTGTTACTCTCCCTCCCTCTCCTTCTGCAACTAGATTTCTGTTTACTAGAAATGAAGATGAGTCGCCCGCCAGGGCCGTGGGGTACTCGGCACCGAGCCTTTTCACTTCTATGGGGGATGTCACGGGTAGCATAGCTCGGTCCGTGGCCCTGGGGGCTCACTAAAAAGGGGGATATTTACAGAGGAATAAAGTATTTACAGTTTGTTCGTGACGCCACCTGTGGTACCTGGTCAGGGTGACCAGTGCTGCAGGGTAGATCCGCTGAGGGGTTGTTACTGGGCAGCAAGGTGTTAAGTCTTCCACAGGCAAGAGTGGGTCCCTCAGGGTAGATGGCGGTGTTGGGGTGCAGGACGGAGAAGGGGAATTCAGCCGCAGGAGCAATAAGGCAGACACACACACGAAAGTCTCTTTCTGTACCTTTACTGATGGTAGTTGCAGGCACGTCCCGGGAAGCTGGCAGGGTGGAGGATGCACATCCAGTAATCCCACTGTGTAGGTGTAGGGCCTCCGTACTCCTGTATGTGTGAGTTTCTGACCTGTATGAAATTAAGTCTAACTCTGTCTTCTCGTATACGCCCGGCTGAATTTGTGGTGAGGCCTTCTCGTGGATAGATCAGTGTCTCTGTATGCAGCGTCCTGCTAGACCCCTGTCTTCCTGACCCCGGTTACGTATCAGCACTTCTGGGCCCCTGCGACCTGTAGTCCAGCAGGGTCTCCGGTATCTCCTACTAGTCGTGTAGATGCTAGCAAGCTCGGACCCGGTGTCCGGTGGTGCGAGTAGAGGTAAGCTATCAATGCTGTTTCAACCTCCGTTACTCTCGTATTATCTTCCACTCGCCTTTTGTCCTACTCCGACCCTTAACATAAGCACACTAGCAGGAGATAGCTGATTCTTCTTCCTCTTCACTGCTCTCAAAGCGTCGGCACGCTTGCTCACTGAAACTACACTCAGTTGACTCAGTTCTGACCAGGCTGAAGTGGCTATCTTTCTCCACTATTACTGGCCTCCACACAGTGAACTAAGTTCAAGCTGTAGTCTTCAGTCTTTCAGTAACTGCTGCTCCCTTTCCTTCTTTCTTTCTAAGGCTCTGTCTGAAACAGCTATCAGGACCTTCCGTCTAACTGATCTGTGCACACTTCAAGAGCTAACTTTCCACGCTCCAAGGGACAAACAGTCTTTCAACGTTCTGAGGTAATCTGAGATCTGAGGTAACTCTCCCTCTCAGCTCGTCTCCTCTAATCAAATCTGAATCTGACTGCTGTGCCTCCACTACCCTTATATATATATATATATATATATATATATATATATACATACTCTTCAAGGGCTCCCTCTGGTGGTTCCAGGAAATAGTGAAGGTGTGAATGAATATCAGGTGTGTGTGTGGGTTTACCTTCGGTGCATCCTCCTGGGTCAGTGTGGCTCCAAGCGCAGCTGGGCTACACAGTAATGTCACACCTACAGCATACAGCACTGCAACAGCTCAGAGATTGTGCTGATGTAGACAGCATAAGCGACTGTACTCAGTGATTGACTGCAGCAGTGATGTGTGCTGTCATTTTTGCTTCACTGCTCCCGGCACTAAAATCTGATCGATGCAGCAGCGGAGAGGCAGAGCTGTATTGAGGGAGGGTGAGTAACATCTGACTTTATTATTATAACCCAGAAACCCAGCATGGGCCATTAGAGGCTAGAACGATATAAGTGGAAAACCCCTACAAAGTCAATATAAGAACTATGCAATTATGTAGGCATTTTTAAGTGACACTTTTAAGACATGCATGGTGCATGCAGAGTCCAAAAGTGGTGCTTAATCCTAGTCTCCTTTCACCTTGCAGTTTTTATACATTTGCTCCTGTTGGGGCAAAACGAGATTTGGGTGTACAGTACAGACCAAAAGCTTGGATACACCTTCTCATTCAAAGATTTTTCTGCATTTGCATGGCTATGAAAATTGTAGAATCACACATAAGGCATCAAAACTATGAATTAACCCATGTGGAATTATACATTACACTTTACAAAAAAGTGTGAAACAACTGAAAATATGTCTTATATTCTAGGTTCTTCAAAGTAGCCACCTTTTTCTTTGATTACTGCTTTGCACGCAGAAAAGGTGAACGGATGGATTCTACATGCCTGGTTCCCACCGTGAAGCATGGAGGAGGTGGTGTGATGATGTGGGGGTTCTTTGCTGGTAAAACTGTTGGGGATTTATTCAAAATTGAAGGCATAGTGAACCAGAATGGTTACCAAAGCATCTTGCAGCAGCATGCTATTCCATCCGGTTTGCGTTTAGTTGGACCATCATTTATTTTTCAACAGGACAATGACCCCAAACACACCTCCAGGCTGTGTAAGGGCTATTTGACCAAGAAGGAGAGTGTTGGGGTGCTACGCCAGATGACCTGGCCTCCACAGTCACCAGACCTGAACCCAATCGAGATGGTTTGGGGTGAGCTAGACCGCTCACTGCTTCAATTTTGAATAAATCCCCAACAGTGTCACCAGCAAAGCACCACAACACCTTCACACCACTTCCTCCATGCTTCACGGTGGGAACTAGGGATGTAGAGTCCATCCATTCACCTTTTCTGCGTGCAAAGCAGTAATCAAAGCAAAAGGTGGCTACTTTGAAGAACCTAGAATATAAGACATATTTTCAGTTGTTTCACACTTTTTTGTAAAGTGTAATGTATAATTCCACATGTGTTAATTCATAGTTTTGATGACTTCAGTGTGAATGTACAATTTTCATAGTCATGAAAATACAGAAAAATCTTTGAGTGAGAAGATGTGTCCAAACTTTTGGTCTGTACTGTATGTGCCGATGGTGCCATAGACTATAATATTGCCAAAATAGTGAACGCTCGCTCTGACTTTGTCCAATCTTTAACTTGTACACCATGATTCTCATATGACTGCTCCACCATTCCAGTCATATTAATATTGTGAGTCATTTTCTGTCACGCTTATATTGTGAGTTAATTACTTGTGGGCTTTTTGTGAACCATCCTGCTATTTATGCTGATATATTTACATATTTCCTTTCTATCATACCTTGTGTTTCGGTTTTTAATATATTTAATTGTTCTATATAATCATGTTTTATTGGTTATGCTGGCACTTCTTTTGCATATAGTGCCATGTCTTACTACCCTCACTAATACAGGTATTTTAGCCTTAATTTTATTGTCCCAATTATTTTTTTGACTATAGTTTCTGTTGTTTCTCTCCTTTACTAATACTGTGGTGCAGGCAAGAGGCCACATTTCAGAATCTAAATATTTTCTGCTAACAGTGTGGTCCAGACGTATTTTTCTCAATTTTAATTTAGTGACAGGTGACTGGCAGGTTTGAGCCTACGGTTGTGAAACAACTGGTTATAAGAGAGGAAGAGTACATACAACATGAGTGGAAAAAAGTGAGGTCATGGGTTAGGTGGTAATGCTACTGAAAACACTACTGAACAAACACCGTCTCGTCCTATCCAAAGAGAACTGACAATATCTGTTACTGGATCGGCTACGCGACTCCCTTTTTTTCACAGAAGCACAGGGGTACGCCTTGCAGATGAGGGCCAGAAAGAGCATGCCCTCCAGTGGATTGCAAGCGCATCATCAAGTGGCTTCTCCTCCTCTTCTTCCACCTTAACATCACACACACTACAATCTTGATAGGTTGCACCCCAATTACCCTTATTTCCCCCATGTCACAACTCTCCAACTGCCCAAATGACTGTGGGAGACCACAGGTTGGCAAGTCTGCAGAGTTGTTTACACATTCTATTGGGCCTCAGAAGTCTGCTCCAAAGATTCACAAAATCAAGAGGCAGAAAGCATCTGCACCAATGCCCAAATTTTTTTAAGTTTGATTCGGGGCCAGATTAAGTAGGTTCAGAGCAGAATCCAGAAGCTCATCACTAGACGTTAACCCCTGGGTGAGGGGTGATTTTGATGAGACTCAGATACCTGACGCCCATTCTCACTGTACTGTGCTATCAGGACAGGAAGAGGAGGGGGTTGACTGTCAGGGCAAGAAGTGGGAGACCATATAAGATGACAATGAGGTTGTAGATCCAACTGCTGTTAACTCAGAGGCACACAGCTGAGTATCTCAGCAGAGGAGGCGGAAGAGGAGGAAGATGAGGAGGTTATGCTGCGACTTGCTGCACAGACATGGAGTGATGCAACGACGACAAGCACTGCATCCTCAGCCACAAATCTTACTGTGACCAGCAGTGAACCTAGGGGTAGCAATGGTTGCCTAGTCTGGGCCTTTTTTCTTTTTTGAGACCGGAAGGGATGACCCAACTTAAGTTATCTGCTAACTTTACAAAAACTACTCAGGAACTGGCGCATGTGCAATCAACATAAGTTAGTCTGGGAATCTTACTGCACAAAAATGTGAACTAGCAGGCCTCACCACCCACCAGCCATCCCATCAACCGCATCTGCTTCTTCTTCCTCCTTCATCTCTGTAGCAAGTGATCTCACATAGGTCTCTGGCCACATAACCTCCACTTGTTTATTGCCTACAGTAGGGGTGAGTGAGAGTCCGTCAGCTGTTACAGAAGTGGAGATGCCTGCTGTTTTTGTTTCACCTATCACATCACATCTTTTTGAATCCACTATAACATCTCCACCTGTACCTCACTCACAGTCCAGCAGTTTGTAGTGTTCACTCTACTCCACCTTCCCTCAGCACAGAAGCCACCCCTCAGTCCCACAGGTGTGGTCACGTAAAAGAATGTTTCCTCCTACACGTGCAAAAGCTAATTTCTCAAACTCCACCATCTCCAATCTGTTGGCCACGAAAATGCTGCCTTTCCAACTGGTAGGTACAGATGGTTTCTGAAAGTTTATGGCCATTGCAGTCCCTCAGTAACAGTTGCCCAATTGCCATTACTTCTCTAAGAAAACTTTGCCTGTGCTACACCAGCATGTCACAGAATGCATCACCCATTCCTTAAAAATGTTTTATGTCTGCCAGGGTGCAAACATGGGCAGGGGCATTACATCTCACTGACTGAGCACTGGGTGACTATGGTGGCTGTGGGGGCAGGCGGGCAAAGGGCTGCTCCACAAGTCTTGGAATCTGATAGGCTTGTGGGACAAACTTCAATATCAAACACTTCCTCCAATGCTTCTGCCTCCTCAACATCCTCTAGGGCCTCCACCTGTGCTTTCAACCTCTCCCTTAATGAGACACTGGTTCAAACAGTGTAAAGAGAATCCCCTCCACTTCATATTGTGCAGCCAGAGCTCACAGAAATCAAGTAGTGTTTAAATTGATGTGCTTTGGTGATCGCAGTCACACAGCTCAAGAGTTGAGGACAACTATCCAGGCCAATTTAGAGCAATGGCTGTCTCCACTTAGCCTTACGTGGCTCATGTACTCAACCTGGTGGTACAGCAACTTCTCCACCACTATCCTGGCCTGGATACATTGCTACAAAATGTATGGTCATTGTGTGCTCACTTATGCCATTGTCATGTATAGTGTACAGTTCCTATAGCGTCTTGTGCTTGGGTGCGAGGAAAACACAGGAGACAT
This sequence comes from Oophaga sylvatica, assembly GCA_033576555.1. NCBI lineage: Eukaryota > Metazoa > Chordata > Amphibia > Anura > Dendrobatidae > Oophaga > Oophaga sylvatica. The sequence continues at coordinate 47,272 of JARQOD010002703.1, read as the reverse complement.
AGGTTGAAATGAAATGACTTGTATTACTTCATACAAGCATGCTGAAAAGTTCACACAGTTTGCAGGAACAGCGACAGGAGACACAGCAGGCCAGAGTAACTTCAAGCACTACAATAAATCTCCAAAGCAGGTTCAGGATCTCTTCTCTGTACCGTAATTCCTCTGCAAACATGTATTCACCAAACAGCAGGTTTCCAGAGTCCAAAAGTGTTCCAAGGTTCCTCAGTAGGGAATAGCTGGAGTACAAGTCCAAGGCTTCCAGGAGTCAGGTCACATACTGACTGAGGCTTGATTCAGGAGCACTGATTGTTCAGCTGAGGCTGCTTAAGAAGCAAGAGGGAAGAATCAGGGCGGGAACATGAAAACTGGAAACTCCATATTAACTGAGGGCAAGAGCTGCAGAAAGACAGAAAACAAAATGTCCGACGGAAAACTGAGTTTCAAGGAACATGTCAACAGAGACAAAGAACCTTACATTACTCCCCCCTTAGGGACAACCTCCGGATGACCTCAGACCAGGCTTGTCAGGGTACCTCTGATGAAACTGGCGGAGCAGGCGAGGAGCATTTACATTATTGACTGGTTCCCATGAGTTGTCCTCCACTGGGTAGCCCTGCCATTTAATCAAATATTGCAACTGATTTCTGTACAACCTGGAATCTAGAATCCTTTCCACCATAAATTCTTCCTGACCATCGACCAGCACTGGGTCAGGGCAAGGAGAAGAACGTCCAGGAAACGTATTGGGTGTTGCAGCCTTTAGTAGGGATACATGAAAGACAGGGTGGATTCTCATAGTTCTGGCAGTTGAAGACGACAAGCAACAGCACTTATAATCTTATTGATCTTATAAGGTCCAATGTACTTATGTCCCAATTTAGACGATGGAATCTTTAATTTAAGATTTCTGGTTGACAGCCAGACCAAATCTCCTACCTTGAAAGCTGGTGCCGGTTTACGAAATTTATCTGCTGCTTTCTTGTACCTTTCCTGAGCCAATTCTAGATTTTCCTTTAGAAGATCCATATTCTTTTGTAAAGAAGTGATTCTTTCAGCCACTGCCGGCAAGGGCGTATCTATGGGAAATCGAGGAAGAATGTTAGGATGATAACCTAGATTGGAGTTAAAAGGAGACTGCTTAGTGGAGGCGCTCTGAGAGTTGTTATAAGAGAACTCAGCCAGTGGAAGTAGATCCACCCAATCATCCTGTAGTTGGCAGATAAAACAGCGGAGATACTGCTCCAGGGTCTGATTGGTTCGTTCTGTCTGTCCATTAGTCTGGGGATGAAAAGCAGAAGAAAGGTTTACTTTAATGTCCAATGCTGCACAGAAATTTTGCCAAAACCTTGAAGTGAATTGCACCCCTCGATCCGAAATAACCTCATCCGGTACTCCATGTAAGCGAAACACATCTTTAATCATCAAATCTGATGTCTGTTTTGCAGTGGGTAAGCCGACACAAGGGATAAAATGAGCTGCCTTTGTTAGACGGTCAACCACCACTAGAATGGTGTTCTTCCCTTGAGAGGTTGGTAACTCCACAATGAAGTCCATAGAAATGGATCCCCACGGGCGGGACGGGGTGGGAAGAGGTTGCAACAGACCAGTTGGTGAGGAGCGAGGTGTTTTGCATCTTGCACAGACTTCACATGAAGTGACATAGTTTAAGACATCTTTCCTGTAAGTGGGCCACCAAAAGAAACGAGAAAGAAATTCTTGTGTCTTTAGAATTCCCCTATGCCCGGCTATCTTGGAATCGTGGATGAGTTGCAATACTCTCAATCTGACTGCTTCAGGTATATACAGACGTTGTCCCTGAATCCACACACCATTCTTAAAGACAAGATTTACGTCCCTTGGGGGTTGAGCCAACAAAGAATCTGCATGGTATGCTTCCTTGATGTCCTTAAGTAGGTCTTGATTATGAATCACTCCCAGGAATCTAGAGTCAGGAAGAATAGTCTTAGGAGGAGTAAGTGGACGTGTCTCTGCTGAATGAATCCTAGAGAGTGCATCAGCCTTTCCATTGCGCGATCCTGGTCTATAAGAAATGACAAAATTAAATTGGTTTAGGAAAAGATTCCAGCGAGCCTGGCGAGGAGTCAGGCACTTAGCCGACCTGATAAATTCAAGGTTACGATGGTCTGTCAGGACGACTATTTGCTGTGCAGCTCCCTGAAGAAGGTGTCTCCATTCCTTGAAGGCGGCAATAATGGCCAACAATTCTCTATTGCCCACATCATAGTTCCTCTCAGCCGAAGACAACTGCTGGGAAAAGAAGGCACAGGGATGCAAGACATTCTTCTCACCTGTTCTCTGAGAGAGTATAGCTCCAACGGCACAGTCTGAAGCATCCACCTCTATTATGAAGGCAAGCTCGGGTTGGGATGTACTAAGATAGGTGCGGTGGTAAATTTATCCTTTAAACAGGAAAATGCTTCCTGAGCTTGCGGGGTCCAGGAGAACCTAGACTGTTTCCGGGTAAGTTGGGTGATAGGTGACACTACCTCAGAAAAATTCTTAATGAAACGTCTATAGAAGTTGGCAAACCCGATGAAACGCTGCACCTCCTTCACATTTCTAGGAATTGGCCAATCCTTGATGGCTTGGGTCTTGCTTCCATCCATACTAATCCCTTGCGTAGATAGTACATACCCCAGAAATTGAATTTCGGTCCTATGGAATTCACATTTTTCAAGTTTGATGTAGAGATGGTTTTGTCTTAGGCGTTCTAAGACCATTCTCACATGTCCATGATGTTCCTCTGTGGAGTTAGAAAAAATTAGAATATCATCCAGATAAATCACCACAAATGTATCTAGGAGATCCCTGAAGATATCATTCACGAAGTGTTGGAAAATGGCTGGGGCGGTACTCAGACCAAAAGGCATAACTAGATATTCAAAGTGTCCATAGCGTGACCTGAAAGCAGTCTTCCATTCATCCCCAGGTCTAATACGGACCAAGTTATAGGCCCCACGGAGATCCAGTTTAGAGAAAATTTTGGCATGCCGCACTCTCTCCAACAATTCAGGGATTAAAGGCAATGGATAACGGTTTCTAATAGTAACCTTATTGAGTTCCCTATAGTCTATGCAGGGTCTCAGAGATCCATCTTTCTTCTTCACAAAGAAGATGGGTGCACCTGCGGGAGATGAAGAGGGGCGTATGAAGCCTTTGGCTAGATTTTCATCTATGCAGTCCTTCAAAGCTTTTAGCTCGGGCCCCGCTAGGGGGTAGATCTTACCAAAAGGTATCTCGGCTCCAGGCAATAATTCGATTGGACAATCATATGGACGGTGAGGAGGAAGCTGATCAGCGTTCTTCTTGTCACATAAATCCACATAGTCCTGGTATACAGCTGGTAGTTCAGGGACTGACATGGTTCCTTTAGGAACAGAGCAAGCTGAAACTCCTTGACTCATCTGTTTCTCCGGAAAGTGTAATTCCTTGGTCTCCCAGTTAATCGTAGGATTCTGCGCCTGCAGCCATGGTAGCCCTAGAATAATGGGAAAGTGGGGAGAAGAGATAAGCATAAAAGACATTTTCTCCTGATGATCTTTACCCATAAGGACCCTCAAAGGCTCTGTTTCTTGATCCACTGGTCCAGAAGTCAGTAGAGAGCCATCCACAGTCTCCATCTGTACTGGAGTAGCCTTCTTCACTGAACGTATCCCCTGTTTCAGAGCAAAGGAGATATCCATAAAATTTCCACTTGCTCCTGAGTCGATCATAGCAGAGCTAGACACCCAGACTGAGTCAACCCAGAGTTTGATGGAAAGGAAGCAATGAGAATTGTTTCTTTTACAACTCAGCTGGGACACCGCTGAGGAAACTTGAAAAATTGCAGCGTTTATACCGTCATCGTCCCCAGAACTAACAGAGTTTAAGTCCGAGAAATCAAGATCTCTTGCAGCAGATCTCTCTGGAGCCTGAGGCTCGGACATGACAGAGCTCCTCTCGCAACACTCACAGTGAATGACTGCTGCAGTAGTCTTACGAGAACGGCTGGGGCAGTTTATAATGAAGTGCCCTGACTTACCACAGTAGAAACATAGATTTTCCTTTATACAATGTTCTTTGCGTGCATCACTAACCCGTCTTTGTAAAGAGTCCACCTGCATGGGTTCAGGTTCTGGTTCCCTTGTGATCCTACTCAAAGGTTCCTTAGCTGAGGAGGGAGGTAGTAAAAGGTTAGTGCGATTATTTTCGAACCATCTCTCTTGTCTGCGTTCAGTCAGACGAGCATCAATACGGATACAATAGTTAATAAAGTCACCTAACGCAGTGGGAGGGTCGGCACGAGCAAGTTCATCCTTAATCAGTGGAGACAACCCTTTCCGAAAAATAGATTTTTTAGCGGAAGTGTCCCAAGTGGTATCAAGAGCCCATCTCCTGAAATCCAGGGCATATTCGGCTACTGAACGCTTACCTTGGCGCAAAGTTAACATGGCTGCTTCAGCTGTTGCACCTCGATTGGGGTCATCAAACACCTGCCCCATGGCTGAAATAAAAGCATCAAGGTGATTCAAACAATCATCCTCAGTCTCAATCAGAGGGTTTGCCCACATCAAAGCCTTATTGGTAAGCAACATGATTATAGTAAGCACTTTGGATCGTTCAGTGGGAAATTGTGAAGCATGTGCAGAGAAAAATAAATTGCATTGATTAATAAATCCCCTGAATTTCTCACGTTCACCGCCAAAACGAAAAGGAGGTAATTTGGGGATCCCAGAACTTGGGGTTATGGCAGGAGCCTGGGCTCGTTCCTCTAGAGCCTCAATCCTGGCTCGCAATTCCTGGGTAGTCTGTCCAAACACTTGCAAATTATGATTAGTGAGGTCCTGTAGGCTTGCAAAACGGGTTTTTAAAGTCTGTACATCTGAAAGGATTGTATCAGTCACTCCGCAAAGTTCCTTTATGCGGGCCTCCATCTTCCAGATCTTTTAAGGCAGAAGTGCTGGAAGGAGAAGAGGAAAGGAAAAAAAAAAAAAAAAAACAATAGTGTTTACCTGTGGTAACACTCCAGAGTAAAATTTTAAGGGAATGCGCTCACCTGGAATGGTTGTGAGAAGTCACAACCACTGTCATCACATAAGGTATTAAACGGACATCTGATATCCACAGTCACAGCAGACATGGCTTTCCCAGACCCAGCAGACACTAAACATTGGCTCCTGAATCTTGTCATGTATAGTGTACAGTTCCTATAGCGTCTTGTGCTTGGGTGCGAGGAAAACACAGGAGACATAGGTTGAAATGAAATGACTTGTATTACTTCATACAAGCATGCTGAAAAGTTCACACAGTTTGCAGGAACAGCGACAGGAGACACAGCAGGCCAGAGTAACTTCAAGCACTACAATAAATCTCCAAAGCAGGTTCAGGATCTCTTCTCTGTACCGTAATTCCTCTGCAAACATGGATTCACCAAACAGCAGGTTTCCAGAGTCCAAAAGTGTTCCAAGGTTCCTCAGTAGGGAATAGCTGGAGTACAAGTCCAAGGCTTCCAGGAGTCAGGTCACAGACTGACTGAGGCTTGATTCAGGAGCACTGATTGTTCAGCTGAGGCTGCTTAAGAAGCAAGAGGGAAGAATCAGGGCGGGAACATGAAAACTGGAAACTCCATATTAACTGAGGGCAAGAGCTGCAGAAAGACAGAAAGCAAAATGGCCGACGGAAAACTGAGTTTCAAGGAACATGTCAACAGAGACAAAGAACCTTACAGCCATTTGTATCTCGCAGGTCATCGACTTGCATCCATCGCTACAGAGGTCTTTCGACCTACCGATTAAACGGTTAACCGTTTCATATGTGATGTGCCAACACTATAGAATTCCACTCTGCACATGTTGCAGCGACTGTGGCAGCAGCGATGAGCCCTGGAGCAGTAAGTCATTTTGCATAGCCTGGGCCAATGCAGTATGGATGTGGTGCAAATCACGCTTGTGGAGTGGGCACAGATGAAGGACCTCTGCATCCTTGTTTTGCAATGGCTACTAAGAAGATTAGTGCAGATGATGCCATCATAAGCATTTCTGTTCCAGGAGCACACTTTGAATAGTCTGTATGAGGAGGTGGTGGTCTCAGAGGAAGAAGTGGAAGCAGAGGAAGGTATGGAAGGGATAACAATATCTTTAAGTTACGGACTGTCGTCGCACAGGCAGGTGCAATGGTAGGGTCGAAAACAGCAATTGAGGAGGGCTCATGGTACAAGACAAACTGTTACTGAAGGTGCAAGAGCCTAGAAACAAATGGAGGAGGACAAGTAGGAAGAAGCGATGGGCATGCAACAGTCAAGAGATGAAGAATATAATGATCCCCTCTCTGTTGTCCATGGTTGGTGGTAGGAGACAGAGAAAGCAAGCTTGAGTGTTACCCAGCAACTAACACATCATGGACTTGGACCTTGTGGAAGTGCCTGACATATGAGCCCCTTCTAGCTGCACTATCTGCAACATGATTCCCGTATTGTTAACATTAGAAGTAGTGCTGACTACTGGGTTACCATTCTGTTAGATCCCCAGTACAAGAGTAAATTTTGTCAGATACTTCCCCCCATTGGAAAGGGACGGGTGCATATTGGAGTATCGAAACACGCTTGTAAAAAATCTTAAGAGTGGTTTTCCACAAGACAGCATTCAGTAACACAGTGTGCATCATAGTTATAGACTTCTAACCCTGGGAATGTTGAGTAGTCAATGCAAAAACATTAGCAGCAGCAGTAGTGTAAATGGCAGAAGCAATTTCTGTGAGTCGCTTCACAAATTTTTTAAACCAACCCATGCACCAGCAGAAGAGAGTACAAGTCTGACATGTTGCAGGAGTATCTCATACTTAATATCTATGCCATCATGGGGAATTGCAACCATTTTGCATTTTGGTCTACAAAAATTGAAGGGTGGCCTGAGCTCACCTGTCATGCGAAGGAGGTTTTCTCATGCACTGCAGCCAGCGTTCTCTCAGAACGTGTCTTCATTGTGGCTGGTGGTGTTCTGACTGATAAGCGCATACAACTGTCCCTTGAAATTGCAGATCACCTAACTTTCATCAAGATGAAGAAATCTCTAATGACTTTTGCACCCCAGTCGCAAACTGGGCAGAATAGGAGATGGTGTAGTTTTTAGTTTACGGCATCAAACTTGTGTTATTGCAGTCTGTGACACCATTGTTGTGGCTTCTGTTCCTACTTTTGCTAAATCTACTGATGTTACAAAAATTTTTTCAAATGTGGAGACTCCGAGTTGGGTCTCCATCTGGTGGGTTGCCTGTAGTGTAAGGAGTGTTAGAGCCCCATTATACTATTTCTAATATCAGGTAAAAAAAAAAAAAAAGGGGCGAGAAGCCAGCACCGCACATGGTCAGCATGTAATATATAAAGTGCATATGCACATATTGGATTCTAACTGTATTAAAAATGAGACATTTGGCAAATAATTGATCAATTCTTTGAGCCACCCCGCCACGACAAGGCATTCTCATATGGGGCAGTCCTACTCTACGTTTTTTATATTCGCTGTGCCATTACGGCCTCCTGAATGTATAAAAGCAAGACTGCAAAAAATCAAACCAAAAGTGGCGGCGGCGCTGGCTTCTCCCCTTTTTATACTATTTCTACTCTGGGGAAATTAATGCCATTTTAGTCGCATGGGTCTCCTTCATGTGTGTTGCCTGTAGCAGTAGGGCTCCCAGACAAGTAGGCCTACACTTCCTTTCAGTCAACTACCTGTGTTTCTATCCTTACATTTATCTAACATTATTATTATTATTATTATTATTATACATTTATATAGCGCCATTTATTCCATGGTGCTTTACATATGAAAAGGGGAAAAATATAGACAGGTACAATAAACATGTGCTGGACAAGGGACACACAAGTACAGAAGGAGAGAGGACCCTGCCCGCGAGGGCTCACAGACTGCAGGGATGGGTGAGAATACACTAGGAAAGGGTAGAGCTGGTCGTACGATGGTTCAGTACACTGAGGATCTTTGCAGGTTGTAGGCTTGTCGGAACAGGTGGGTCTTCAGGTTTTTCTTGAAGGTCTCCGTTGTTGGTGAAAGTCTGATGTTTTGCGGCAGGGAGTTCCAGAGTATGGGGGAAGCCCGGGAGAAGTCTTGTATGCGGTTGTGGGAAGAAGAGATGAGGGGGGAGTCGAGAAGGAGATCTTGAGAGGATCGAAGGTTGCGTGTAGGTAGGTAGCGGGAGACCATGTCACAGATGTATGAAGGAGAAAGGTTGTGGATGGCTTTGTATGTCATGGTTAAAGTTTTGAACTGGAGCCTCTGGGCAATAGGGAGCCAGTGAAGGGCCTGGCATAGGGGGGAGGCTGGGGAATAGCGGGGAGACAGGTGGATTAGTCGTGCAGCAGAGTGTAGGATGGACTGGAGTGGTGCCAGAGTGCTAGAGGGGAGGCCAGACAGTAGGAGGTTGCAGTAGTCGAGGCGGGAGATGATAAGGGCGTGCACTAGTGTTTTTGTGGTTTCATGGTTGAGGAATGAGCGGATCCGGGAAATATTTTTGAGTTTGAAGCGGCAGGAGGTGGTGAGGGCTTGGATATGTGGTTTGAAAGAGAGGGCAGAGTCGATGATCACCCCAAGGCACCGAGCATGTGGGACTGGGGAAAGCGAGCAGCCATTGACATTGATGGATAGGTCTGGTGAAGGGGTAGAGTGAGGTGGGGGAAAGATGATGAATTCTGTTTTGTCCATGTTCAGTTTGAGAAAGCGAGCAGAAAAGAAGGCTGAGATAGCAGACAGACACTGTTACTGGTCTACCAAGCTGATATTTGTGACACCTGAGTGTGGCTGTGCTGAAAGCTGTTTGAACTGTTGCATGAGGTATCAGGGCTCTCAGCACAGCAGGCTTACTGTGGCCTCTCACCCACCTCATCTTAATTTAAGCTTAAATGCGAAGCTGTAAATGCTGGCCCAGACCCTGATACCTCATGCATGGCCCATGCCAGACTGCTGCTGTACCATTACAAAATTTCTACTATGCATCAATTGATGCCATTTTCCTGGTGTCTGCTCTTAATTTTTAAAAAATTTTGGACTCCAAGTTGGGTCTCCTTCATGTGTCTTGCCTGAATTTGGAAGGGCTATCAGAGCACTAGGACTACACCTATCACTCATCTACATGTCACTGATCAATGTTTAGGTCTAAGTGCAATTATACTATTTGTACTTTGTGTCAATTGTTAACAATTTTCCTGATTTCTGACCCTGGTTTGAGCTATTTTGGCAGTTTTTTGGCCTGGCTGAAGGTATTGTCTGTGCATTTGGTTTTACGACCCATTAAACTCAATGGGATTCGGGTATGTTCGACAAATATGTTTGGCGAACATTGGAACATTCTCCGAATGATCCAAACCTTGAGGGGTTTGCTTATCTCTACTGATGACCTCTGTGCTTGTCATGATGATTCTCCTATGAAAGTTAGTATTTAGCTGATGTTCATAGCAGTTTGTGCACTGCTATCAGACAATCACAGTTTCAAGTTCTCTAACGGGACAATGAGAAGAGGGAAATATAAAAAAATATAAAATATAAAAAAATTAAATAAATTACAAATCACAAAAGTTGAAATCACTTCGCTTTTGCCCATTAAAAATAAAGCAATGAAAATATTATATGCATATTTTGTATGGCTGCTCTTCTAAAAGTCCAATCTATTAAAATATTAAGCAAATAAGTCCAATTGGTAACCGGTGTAACAAGAAAATAACTAAAAATGCCAGAATTACAGTTTTTGACTGCCATAACATCACAAAAATATGTAATCAGAGGCGATTAAAACATTGTGTCTAACCCAAAATGGTATCAGTAAAAATGTCAGCTCAGGTTATTAAAAATAAGCCATCACACACCAATATATCTTGAAAATTGACAGCACTATGGGTCTTGGAAAAATGGCGACAAAAGCAAAGGTTTTTGATTTTCTTTACAAATTTCCGATTTTTTTTTTCACCACTTAAATAAAAAACAAAACCGTATTTGTTTGGTATCTTCATAATTGTGCTGACCTGGAATATTATATATTATATTATATTGCCAAATCAATTTTGCCATATAGAGAATGTGGTAAATAAAAAACACAAAACATTGTGAAATTGCTCTATTTTTGCAATTTCAACACACTTGGAATTTTTTCCAGCTTTACAGTGCATCACATGATAAATAAATGATAAAATTCAAAAGTATAACTCATCCCGCAGAAAAAAATACCGGGCTGAAGTATAAAAATGATATAGCTAAGGGGGAGGAAAAACGGAAATGATAAAATGGAAAATCGCTAGGTGTGGAGGGGTTAAAAGACTTATTTTACAAAGTCATCTACAAGGTTGGATAAAGATTTGTTTTGCTGGTGAAAGCCTCCATCTAGTTATATATTAGCTGCAGAGATCACTGAAATGTATGTGCATGAAATGCACCGATTGGACAGACTTGCTAACATAATGTTTCTTGCTTTTAGCTTATAAAGGGGGTCTCCAGTTCGGGCTCCCCTTCTATGATGTCGATATGCTCTAACAGGGGATAAAGAAATAAGCCAAATTAATCAAATGGTTTCCACCAGAATTTTGCCATAAGAATCTTTGAAAATTCACAACATTTTGGCACAACTCGAAGCTGTGGTAAAAATGTTGTGACTTTTGGTGATTCCACACCATTTTTGAACAGCTACAACTTAGAGTATAGAGATGAGGTGGGACTGGGTGTGGTGAACCGACCGCCGATCGTTAAATTCATGATGAGCGGTGATCGTCACTTCACCATAAATTTTACTGCAAAAGAGACTGGAGTAAGATTTGTGGCAAGTCGTAATCAGAGGTCTAGGCCACTCTTTCTATGCTCCTTATTTATTAGGAGGCATGCCTCTTAAAGTGTCAGGAGCATCTAACTCCAGCATACCCACTAATCAAGACCAGCATGAACAATGCCGACTTGATGAAACAGGCCATGGTGTTTTTATGAGACAACTAGAGATGAGTGACTTTGCCTCCGGGAAAGTCGAGTCGGGTTTCGGACCACCCGACTTTCCCAAAAGTCGAGTCGAACGAAGTCGGCAGACTATCGGAAAAAGTCGAGTCGGACTCAGAAACCTGACCCCAATGCAACTCAATGGGGAATAAAAGTCGGCAGTGAGTGGAGGACAGTAAAGACACCTACAGTGCCCATTTCAATGCCAACTACATCAATTCTTATTACTTAAGCTTTTCAACCTTAATTTACTTTATAATAATGGTAACGCATTGAAAAATGGGGGTCATTTGGCTAAAGTTGTGGGGGGGGGCAGGGCTGGCTCCAGTTTTCGTGGGCCCCGGGCAAAAGAGTATCAGTGGGCCCCTTTAACACTTACCACAATTCATGATGCTCTGATACGGCAGTGAAATATAGGTATAGTACAATGCCGAATACTTCACTTTTTACATTACATGAGTGATATCTATTGTAAATTCTACAATAGCTCAAAAAACGGACAGTATAGTCCTCCATACAGTATTATGGGCACCACATAGTGCGCCATGCAGAATAATGAGCTCCATATATTAATCCATACAGAATGGGCTCCATATAATGCTCCATACAGAATAGGCCACATATTTGCTCCATATGATGCTCCATATATAAAGGGCCCTATATGATACCCCATAAATAATGAACCCCATATGATGCTCTAGTATATGATGGGCCCCATATATGATGCTCCAGTGTATGATGAGCCTCATATAATGCTCCAAATATAATGGTCCCCATATATAATGCTCCATATATAATGGGCTCCATGTGATGCTCCAGTATATGATGTGCCACATGGATGATGCTCTAGTGTATGATGGGCCTATATAATGCTCCATATATAATGGGCCCCATATGATGCTCCAGTGTGTAATGGGCCCTGTATATGATGCTACAGTGTATGATGGGCCCCATTTATAATGCTCCAGTGTATAATGGGTCCCATATATAATGCTCCAGTGTATAATGGGCCTTATCTATGATGCTCAAGTGTATTATGGGCCCCATATATAATGCTCCAGTGCATAATGCTCCCCATATATTGCCCCAAACATTAAAAAAATGAAATACCTCTCCTCACTGGGCACTGTGTTGTGAATGGGTTTGAGATGAGTTCTGAGCAGAGGCTCCCTCTGGTGGTTACAAGCGGTACTAGTGAGGATTGGGAATCAGGTGTTACTGATTGGTCTTATTTAAGGGAATCATTTTCCCATCAGGGTTGCCGGTGATCAATTGTTCTGGTCTGAATCCTTCTTTCCAGTTTCCCTTGTAGCCTGCTGTGTCGTGTCTGCATCTCCTGCTATCAGATAAGACAATTTCTTATTTTGTGTTTTTGCTATATTTTTGCATTTTGTCCTGCACTTCTGTGGGGGCCTTCTGGGTCCCCTCCGGGGCTTTTTGCCCTCTCAGTTTAGTCCAGCCACTGTGTTTTTGTACTTTTGCTTTTTGCAGTTTTTTCAGTGGCTGCTGTTTTTGTTACACCAGAGAACTAATTTAGGTGGTAGAGGTCGTGTGATCTCAGGTGATTTTGAAATTAGTATGTTGGTGTTTTTCAGGGTTTTCTGGGATTGCAGTAAGTACCCTTCCTGTCCTTTTCTATTTAGATAGTTTGGGCCCCAGCGTTTGCTCATACTATTTTCTTTCTGTGTCAGTATTTCCTCTTGTCTAACCGCCATTATATGTTTGGGGGCTTTCTATTATCTTTGGGGTTCTGCTCCGGGGCAGATAGCTTTCCTATTTCTATCTTTAGGTGTAGTTAGTTTCTCAGGCTGTGACGAGGCGTCTAGGACCATCGTAGGAACGCTCCACGGCTGCCTCTAGTTGTGGTGGTTAGTCAGGGTACTGCAATCTCATAGATTCCAACTGCTCTGGTGTATTGCCTTTTTTACCTGCACTCCTCAGCTACCGAAACATAACAGTATCACCGGCCATAAAAATTGTATGGTACTCACAGAAGGGAAAAAAAAAATATTTTGAAGGAAGAAAAGTTGTCAGAGATATTTTTCTGTTTGTTGCATTTTTTTTTTTTTTTTTTTTTCCCTCTGTATCTCTGGGTGCTGGGGAGGATCTTTTTTCCCAATGGAGTTTGCACAGTTGTCTGGCCGTGTGGATCAGCTTGCCACTGAGGTTCAGAGTATTGCTGCATATCTTGCTAGGTTGCCTGTTGTGGAACCTAGGATCCCCATGCCAGATTTATTTTCAGGGGATCGAGCTAAGTTTCAGAATTTCAAAAATAATTGTAAATTGTTTCTTGCCTTAAAATCTAAGTCCTCAGGAAACGCAGCGCAGCAGGTTCAAATTGTCATCTCTCTCCTGCGCGGCGATCCTCAGGATTGGGCTTTTTCCCTGACACCTGGGGATCCTGTTTTGAGTGATGTTGATGTATTTTTTCAGGCTTTGGGGTTATTGTACGATGAGCCTAATATCACTGATCAAGCTGAAAAAGCCTTGTTGGCATTAAATCAGGGGCTTGATGACGCTGAGTTATACTGTCAGAGATTCCGTAGGTGGGCAGTCCTGACCAAATGGAATGACGACGCTTTGGCGGCCCTTTTCCGGAAGGGTCTGTCGGATAATGTAAAGGATGTTATGGTGGGATTCCCTGTCCCCTCTGGTCTCAATGATTCTATGTCATTAGCGATTCAAATTGACAGACGTTTGCGTGAGCGGAGAAGTATGCGTGGAGTAGTGTTGCCTTGTGAGCCAGCTGCTGAGCCCATGCAGTGTGATGGAGTGGTGTCTGGGGCACAGCGTCATGAGTTTCGAAAGCGCAATGGGTTATGTTTCTACTGTGGTGATGCCTCTCATGCTATTTCAGTCTGCCCTAAGCGGGGAAGACGTTTTGCACGCTCAGTTGTCTTGGGTAGTGTTCAGACTAAGTTTTTATTAACTGTCACTCTGATATGCTCTCTGTCCTCATTTTCTGCTCAGGCTTTCGTTGATTCTGGAGCAGCTATTAACCTGATGGATTATGATTTTGCTAAACGTTGTGGGTTTCCCTTGATACCCCTACAGAAGTCTATTCCCCTACTGGGGATCGATTCTACCCCTTTGGCTGAGAATAAACCCCAGTTTTCTACTCAGGTGATAATGAGGGTTGAACCTGATCACCAGGAGTGCTGCAAATTTTTGGTTCTATATAATCTGCATGACATTATCGTGCTGGGTTTCCCTTGGTTACAGTCTCATAATCCTGTTTTGGATTGGAAATCTGTGTCTGTAACCAGTTGGGGCTGCCAATGTGTTAATACCAACACTCCTGTTTTTTCTGCCTCCCCCAGGCTGAGGATGTTCCTGACTTTTTGTTTGATTTTTCTGATGTGTTTAGCGAATGTAAATCTGCATCCTTACCTCCCCATAGGAGCTATGACTGCGCTATTGAATTAGTGCCAGGTAGTAAATTCCCTAAGGGTCGCCTCTTTAACTTGTCTATACCTGAACATGACGCTATGCGGTCTTATATCAAGGAATCATTGGAGAAGGGTCATATCAGACCATCCTCTTCACCCTTAGGTGCCGGTTTTTTCTTTGTGGCCAAAAAAGATGGTTCATTAAGGCCGTGTATTGATTATCGTCTCTTGAACAATATTACTGTGAAATATCAATACCCGTTACCCTTGATTTCTGACCTGTTTTCCAGGGTGAAAAACGCTACTTGGTTTACCAAGCTTGACCTCAGGGGGGCGTATAACCTTATTCGCATTAAGCACGGGGATGAATGGAAGACGGCATTTAACACCCCTGAGGGGCATTTTGAGTACCTTGTGATGCCCTTTGGGCTCACTAATGCTCCTTCCGTCTTCCAGTCCTTCATGAATGACATTTTCAGGGATTTTGTGGACAAGTTTCTGATTGTTTATTTGGATGATATCTTGATTTTTTCTAATGACTGGGACTCTCATGTGAAACATGTTCGAACTGTATTCCAGATTTTGAGAGAGAATGCTCTGTATGTGAAGGGATCAAAGTGTCTTTTTGGCGTACAGAAGATCTCATTTCTGGGATTCATTTTGTCCCCATCTGTTATTGAAATGGACCCGGTCAAGGTTCAGGCCATCTGTGATTGGGTCCAACCTACTTCATTAAAGGCTCTTCAGAGATTTTTGGGTTTTGCCAATTTTTATCGTAAATTTATTGGTAATTTCTCTGTTATTGTTAAACCATTAACTGATTTGACCAGAAAGGGTTCTGATGTGGTGAATTGGCCTCCTGAGGCAGTCTCTGCGTTTCAGGAACTTAAGCAGAGATTCACTTCTGCTCCTGTTCTACGGCAGCCTGATGTTTCTCTGCCATTTCAGGTGGAGGTTGATGCCTCTGAAATTGGGGCAGGTGCCGTTTTGTCCCAAAAAGATCCAGAGACCTCTAAAAGTAACCCTTGTGCCTTTTTCTCTCGAAAATTTTCTCCTACTGAACGTAATTATGACGTGGGTAATCGGGAGTTATTGGCCATGAAGTGGGCTTTTGAAGAGTGGAGACATTGGCTGGAGGGAGCCAAACATCAGGTGGTGGTCCTTACGGACCATAAGAATCTGGTCTATCTGGAATCTGCCAAGCGACTCAATCCTAGACAGGCCAGGTGGGCCTTGTTTTTCACACGTTTTAATTTTGTGGTTTCCTTTCTTCCTGGCACTAAGAATGTTAAGGCGGATGCCCTCTCGAGGAGTTTCCTTGCGGACTCTCCTGAGCTATCTGATCCCTCTGTTATTTTGAAGGAGGGTGTAGTTCTTTCCGCCATCTCGCCTAATTTGAGACTTGCTCTGGAGGGGTGTCAGGAGGATAGGCCCGAGCGCTGCCCTGTTGGAAAATTGTTTGTCCCGGACCAATGGAAAAAGAGTGTGATGTCTGAGATTCATTGTTCCGCATTGGCTGGGCATCCCGGAATTTTTGGTACCAGAGACTTGGTTAGTCGGTCCTTTTGGTGGCCTACCTTGTCTCGCGATGTCAGGGAATTTGTGCAGTCCTGCGAGACTTGCTCTCGCTCCAAGCCTTGCTCTCGCTCTAGTGGTTTGTTGATGCCATTGCCTGTGCCCAAGAGACCATGGACCCATATCTCTATGGATTTCATTTCCGATCTTCCTGTTTCTCAGAGAATGACCACCATCTGGGTAATTTGTGATAGGTTTTCCAAAATGATACATCTTGTGCCATTACCTAAGTTGCCTTCCTCCTCTGAATTGGTGCCGTTGTTCCTTCAGCACGTGGTTCGTTTACACGGCATTCCTGAGAACATTGTGTCTGACAGAGGAGTCCAGTTTGTTTCCAGATTTTGGAGGACTTTTTGTTCTAAACTGGGTGTTGAATTGTCTTTCTCCTCGGCATTTCATCCTCAGACCAATGGTCAAACTGAGAGAACAAACCAGACATTGGAGACTTATCTAAGATGCTTTGTGTCTGCTGATCAGGATGACTGGGTCTCTTTTTTGCCTTTGGCTGAGTTTGCTCTTAATAATAGGGCTAGCTCTGCCACTTTGATGTCTCCGTTTTTCTGTAATTCTGGGTTTCACCCTCGATTTTCTTCAGGACAGACGGAGGCTTCTGTCTGTCCAGGTGTTGACTCTGTTGTTGAGCGTATGCAGCAGATTTGGGACCAGGTAGTGGAGAGGTTGTCCCTCTCTCAGGAGAAGGCCCAGCGGTTTGCTAACCGGCATAGGACTGATGGTCCTCGGTTTAAAGTGGGGGACTTGGTCTGGTTGTCCTCAAAGAATATTCCTATGAGAGTAGCATCTCCTAAATTTAAGCCTAGGTTCATTGGACCTTATAAGATCATGGAGATTATTAATCCTGTTTCTTTTCGTTTGCTTCTTCCAGGGACATTTAAGATCCATAACGTGTTCCACAAGTCCTTGTTGAAGAGGTTTGTTGAGCCAGTGGTTCCTGCTGCTGTGCCTCCTGACCCTGTTTTGGTTGAGGGCAATCTGGAGTATGTGGTTGAGAAAATATTGGATTCTCGTTTTTCTAGACGAAGACTCCAGTATTTGGTTAAATGGAGAGGTTATGGTCAGGAAGATAATTCTTGGGTGTTTGCTTCGGACATCCATGCTAGGAGACTTATCCGTGCGTATCATAGAACTCATCCTGACCGACCTGGTTGCTCAAATGAGGGTTCGGTGACCCCTCCTCAAGGGGGGGGTACTGTTGTGAATGGGTTTGAGATGAGTTCTGAGCAGAGGCTCCCTCTGGTGGTTACAAGCGGTACTAGTGAGGATTGGGAATCAGGTGTTACTGATTGGTCTTATTTAAGGGAATCATTTTCCCATCAGGGTTGCCGGTGATCAATTGTTCTGGTCTGAATCCTTCTTTCCAGTTTCCCTTGTAGCCTGCTGTGTCGTGTCTGCATCTCCTGCTATCAGATAAGACAATTTCTTATTTTGTGTTTTTGCTATATTTTTGCATTTTGTCCTGCACTTCTGTGGGGGCCTTCTGGGTCCCCTCCGGGGGCTTTTTGCCCTCTCAGTTTAGTCCAGCCACTGTGTTTTTGTACTTTTGCTTTTTGCAGTTTTTTCAGTGGCTGCTGTTTTTGTTACACCAGAGAACTAATTTAGGTGGTAGAGGTCGTGTGATCTCAGGTGATTTTGAAATTAGTATGTTGGTGTTTTTCAGGGTTTTCTGGGATTGCAGTAAGTACCCTTCCTGTCCTTTTCTATTTAGATAGTTTGGGCCCCAGCGTTTGCTCATACTATTTTCTTTCTGTGTCAGTATTTCCTCTTGTCTAACCGCCATTATATGTTTGGGGGCTTTCTATTATCTTTGGGGTTCTGCTCCGGGGCAGATAGCTTTCCTATTTCTATCTTTAGGTGTAGTTAGTTTCTCAGGCTGTGACGAGGCGTCTAGGACCATCGTAGGAACGCTCCACGGCTGCCTCTAGTTGTGGTGGTTAGTCAGGGTACTGCAATCTCATAGATTCCAACTGCTCTGGTGTATTGCCTTTTTTACCTGCACTCCTCAGCTACCGTAACATAACAGCACTGCTCTACTCTGGACTCCTCAGCGTCGCCATCTTCCAGTTCTCTGCACTATGACTGTTCAGGCAGAGGGCGCACAGACGTGACGTCATTGTGTTCTCTGACCTGAATGTCACTGTCAGGAAAGCGGAAGACGTCACAGTGGTGGAGCAGGAGAGGTAAGTATTGCAAGTGCTGGGGCCCAGAGCAAGCAGGGGGGGCCCTCTCGTGGGTGCCGGCACTGGCACAGGGCCCCTCATAGTAGGCCAGGGTCTCTGACAGCGAGTGTGCCCCCCACCTGCTCAGGGCCCCGGCACTTGCCCAGGTGCGCCAGGTGCTGATGCCGGCCCTGGGGGGTGTACAGCCCAGTTAGGGAGGTGGAAAAACTGACATATGTTGAGGTGTAGGCTGGACGTTCAGCAGCTGCAAAAGGAGGAATTGGAGAAGTCGGAGGAAGAGGAGGACAAAGCGAACCATTTTGCTGGCAACCTATGTGTCATCAGGGGAAGGTGGTACAAAATCCTTTGAAACCCAGGCATGGTTCATTTTAATAAAGGTGAGATCACCAACATTTTGGGTCGACAGCCGGGTCCTTCTTTCTGTCAGGATTGATCCAGCAGCACTGAAGACTCTTTCTGATAGCACACTATCAGCAGGGCAAGCTAGCTCCTGTAAGGCATATTGTGTCAATTCAGGCCAGGTGTCCAGTTTACAGGCCCAGTAGTCAAAGGGGAATGAACTGTGAGGGAGAACATCAATAGGGGAGGAGAGGTAATTTTGAACCATAGTTGACAACTGCTGTCTCCTGTCTGTTGCAATTGATTCAGTATTACCAGTCATGTGAGAGTTATTCGAGAAATCAGACCCCAACATGGTCATGAAACCCCTGTCTCCAACGCCACTTCGGCTGTGTGCACCACGAACACCTCTTTCATTTGGCCCAGTACGGCTCGTAGTAGAATCTGCACCACTGTTGTGTGCTGGGAATGCCTCTAACATATGGTTTACCAGAATTGCTTGTTTGTTCGCCAATATTAGCTCTAGGTTCTCCTGTGGCATGATGTTCTGTAATTTGGCTTTATAGTGTGGATCGAAGGATGCTGGCCAACCAGTAGTCGTCATCCTTCATAATTTTGGCAATGCGGGGGTCCATTTTTAGGATCCGCAAGACATAATCACACATGTGGGCCAATGTTCCATGTGTCAATGATTTACTGCCAGTGGTGGGTGGAGGAGCACTCTCTGCCAAATCCACATCACTCCAGTCATGCACAAACACTGCACCTGACCTTGGCAAGCCAACATTTTCTCTTGCCCCCCGAAAAGCATCCTCCTCCCCAAAATAATCATCCCCCTCATCCTCCTCCTCTTCCTCTTCTTCCTCCAACTCGTCCAGGACAGTTCCCTGAGCAGACAATGCCTGAATGTCATCAAGGCTTCACTCCTCCTCCTCCTCGGCTGCAGACTCCTGATGCTTAATGTGCGTCAAAGTTTGCATGAGCAGACGCATAAGTAAGATGCTCATGCTTATGATGGTGTCGTCTGCGCTTACCAGCTGTGTGCATTCCTCAAAACACTGAAGGACTTTAAAGAGGTCTTTCAGCTTTGACCACTGCACACCCGACAACTCGATATCTGCCCTCAAACTGCCTGGCCGTATATACTCCCACAAATGCACTACAGCCTGCCTCTGTTCGCACAGCCTCTCAACCATGTGCATGGTGGAGTTCCACCTTGTTGCAACGTCTATGATTAGGGTGCTTGAGGAGGTGGAGCGATCGCTGCAGCCTCTTCATACGACTGGAGTCTATGGGCAAGTGACATATGTGCGAGCACAGTCTTCGCAACTTATGGAGCAGGGCTGGTAACTCTGGATAAGTATTTATGAAGCACTGCAACACCAGGTTCAAGGTATGAGCCAAGCAAGGTATGTGTCTGAGTTTTGCCAGTGCTATGGCAGCCACAAAATTATGTCCGTTATCACTGACTACCTTGCCTGGTTCAAGATGTAGTCGGCCAGTACCTCCGCGGTGTGTCTGTTGTCGCCCAAAGACCTCTTCTTTAAAACAGCATGCTGACGCTTACCACTAGTGGGACACCTCATGTGCAACACAGGCAGCTGCAGATGGAGTGCTCGTGCGACTGCGCTCTGTCGACGAGCTTTTGCTTCTGGAGGAGGAGGAGGGTCAAACGCCTACAGCCAACTGTTGCCTATACCGTGGGATTGTGGGATAAGGAAGATACAAGGGATGTAAAGTAGGCCTGTTTAGCAGAGGTGAGAGCTGATTTGAATGCAAGTGTTGCTTGTTTGAGTGCAGTGAAGTCGTCTTGTGAATGCCTTTTCTTCCAGCGCCGTTCAGCAATTCTGGATGCTTGCCGAAGCTTTTTTGTGGTGTTATTGTGCCAGGGTTGTCTATTGATTTGCCGCAGTCTGTTATGCATGACAGGGGAGACCAAGTCAATGGCTGATGCAAAAGTGGCATTGTAGAAACTAGTCGCAGTGTCTGTGTCGTGGAGTGAGTATATGGATGCCAGTGGTAGAATAGAGTCAGAGAGTTTATGGGTGTCTAGGTGAGCAAGGTTTCTGCAGAGGTGCGCATGTTGCTGGACATGGGTGACAGGTGAGGAGGACAGGGATGGTGGTCAGATAGGGGGAGAGGGGAGGTTGTAAAGTTAGATAGGGAGCAGAGACGGGTGAAGACCAGGTCGAGGGTGTGCCCGTCTGTGTGCGTGGCTGAGGAGGATCACTGGGTAAGTCCAAAAGATGATGTAAGGGATAGGTGTTGTGAATGTTTTGGAAATGAATTCTGAGCAGAAGCTCCCTCTGGTGGTTACAAACAGTACTGAAGCATTCAATGAGGATTGGCAATCAATCAGGAGTCACAGAGTGGCTTGATATAAGGGAGGTTCCATCCCATCATGGTTGCCGGTGATCAATTGTTCTTGCCTCAATTGTGGTTCCTGGTTCACTTGGAAGCTTGCTGAGTCTTGCCTCTTCTACTGCTTTCAGATAAGATATTTTCTGTTTTTGTTTTTGTGCTTACCATTTGCATATTTCTCTGCATTTCTGTGAGGTTAGCCAGGTTCCCCCCCGCGGGGCTTAGGCTCCTCTCGGTTCCGCTGGAGCCACTGTTGTTTGTTCATTTGCTTTTTCCAGTTTTTTCAGTGGCTGCGGCTTAGTTTTGTTACACCAGAGAACTGATTTAGGTGGTAGAGGTCGTGTGATCACAGGTGTTTTTGCAATTAGTAGCGTTGGCATTTTTTAGGGTTATTTTGGATTGCAGTGAGTATCCTTTCTATCCTTTTCTGTCTAGGCAGATTGGGCCCCAGCGTTTGCTCATACTATTTTCTGTCTGTGTCTGTATTTCCTCTTGTCTAACCGCCATTACATGTTTGGGGGCTTCCTATGTTCTTTGGGGATCTGCTCCGGGGCAGATAGCTTTCCTCTTTCTATCTTTAGGTGTAGTTAATCTCTCAGGCTGTGACGAGGCGTCTAGGACCAACGTAGGAACGCTCCACGGCTGCCTTTAGTTGTGGTGGTTAGTCAGGGTACTGCAATCCAATAGATTCCAACCTCTCTGGTGTATTGCCGTTTTTGCCTGCTCTCCTCAGCTACCAAAACATAACAGATAGGAGTTTAGAGGCTGCTGACTGGTGGGTGTCAATGGGATGTTGAAGTCACCCATGATGATGGTGAGAATGTCAGCAGAGAGAAAGTGGAGGAGCCAGGTTGAGAATTGGTCAATAAAGGCAGTGGTCGGGCCCGGAGGTCGGTATATGACGGCCACTTGGAGGTTGGAGGGAGAGTAGATGCGGACAGAGTGGAGTTCAAAAGAGGGGAGGATAAGGGAAGGAAGAGGTGGGATTGGGTTAAAGATACAGTTAGAAGAAAGGAGAAGGCCCACACCTCCACCATGTCTGTTGCCGGGGCAAGAAGTGTGGGTGAGGTGGAGGCCGCCGTAACATAGCGCAGCAGGGGAGGCGGTGTCGGAGGGTGTCAGCCATGTTTCAGTGAGGCCAAGGAAAGTAAAATTATGAGAGGTAAAGAGGTTGTGAATCACATGGAGTTTATTGCAGACGGAGCGGGCATTCCAGAGTGATCCAGAGAGAGGGAGCAGGATGGTGGGTGTCAAGGGCACGGATTTGAGGTTGGAAAGATTTCGGGTGTTAATACTGGGTTGGGAGCGATAGGAGGGGTAATAATGGGAGGTATGAGCTGTGGGGGTCCAGGATTGGGAGATATGTCACCATCAGTGAGGAGCAGCAGAGAGAGACAAAGTATGTGGGAGAAGGACAGTGGGCAGCTTGTTTTGTGTCCTATTAGGAGAGATCTGAGGTTGAGGAGCAGGTCAGCGGAGGAGGTTAGATGTGGAGGCAAGAGGGAAGCAGAGATTAGTAGTTGGTTAGCGGGTGCTAAAGTTTGCGGATAGGGAAGGAGAGTGAGGATTAATGGAGGCAAAACTGGTAGAGCGTATGTCAGCATGGTGGGAGTAAGTGTGGAGGAAAGAGGAAGAAATATAGTACATTTAATAATAAAAGTTAGTCGTACCTTCTGTTCACTTCTGACTCATTTCTGACATATTTCTGTAGTCAGTTTTCCTTAAAGAGACATCCTTATAGAGACAGACCTACGAGTCTGAATTTATAGCATGTTAACAGCACATGAAAAAGGATGTTACCGCGGTGTTCAGACTGCTAGTGTGACTGCAGCCAGTTTGTCCTCTGCTACCCCTGCTCCGACTTTTTCCCGCCTCCCACTTCCAGGCAAGTTTGCTGGTGACAGTAAACAATGTCGGGGTTTCGTGAGTCAATGCTCCATACATTTACGGCGCTCCAACTGTTGGCAATTACCCAGGGTTCATCCATGGTCAGCCAGTTCGCCGTCCAATTTCGGACTCTGGCCTCTGAGCTAGAGTGGCCAGATAAAGTCTTTATACCAGTACACTGGAAAGGACTGGCAGACAATGTGAAGGACGCCTTGTCCACCAGGGAGTTTCCCGCCACACTGGAGGAGCTCATTACCATATCTACCCGCATCGACCTCCGTTTTAACGAGCGGAGGTTGGAGCGGACCCAGTGTAGGCAGTGGTTCCGGCTGGCGCCCACCTCAGTCATAGTCTATCTGGATGATATTCTCATCTTCTTCCAAGATATTGACTCCCACCGGAAAGATGTCTGCAGAGTCTTCGACCTCCTACGGGCAAATCCTCTCTACACAAAGTTGGAGAAATGTATGTTTGAGCAGGAGTTTCCGCCCAGGGACTGGCTATAGATCCTGACAAACTACAGGCGGTGATGGACTGGCAAGAACCCCACTGTCTGAAAGCGGTGCAGCGCTTTATGGGGTTCATTAATTACTATCGCCAGTTTATCCCCCACTTCTCAACTTTGGTAGCTCCCTTGGTAGCCCTCACCAAGAAGGGAGCAAATCCCAAATTGTGGTCTGAAGAGGTCTCCAAGGCCTTCACTTCTATTAAGTCGCATTTTGCCAGTGCTCCCATCCTACATCGCCTTGAAGTTGATAAGATGTTTATATTGGAGGTGGATGCCTCGTCCGTTGGTGCTGGAGCAGTTCTCTTCCAGAAGGATTCTCAAGGTCGGAAGCACCCTTTCTTCTTTTTTCCAAGACCTTCACACCAGCGGAGAGGAATTATTCCATCGGGTACAGGGAGTTGATAGCAATGAAGTTGGCCTTCTCTGAGTGGCGACATATGTTGGAGGGGGCTCGCTTTCCCTTCCAAGTCTTCACAGATAACAAAAATCTGGTAAATCTACAAACTGCCCAGCGGCTAAATTCCCGTCAGGCCAGATGGTCCTTATTTTTCTCCCACTTTCACTTCACCCTCCATTTTCTTTCGGGAGAGAAGAATATCCGGGCTGACGCTCTCTCTCGTTCCGTCGTGTCTTCTGAGGAGGAGGAGGGGGAGCCGCGGCTTATTGTCCCCTCTGAGAGCCTGAGAACGATAGCCCTGGTGTCGCTAGAGTCTGTACCTCCGGGCAAGACTTTTGTACCATCTAATTTGCGACGGGAGGTTCTCTCTTGGGCCCATTCATCCAGGGTGGGTGGACATTTTGGGAAAAAAAGGACATCCGAGCTACTGGCGAGGACGTACTGGTTGCCGCATGTGGTCCGGGACGTTGGAGACTATTCGGGCATGTGTCTCCTGCACCAAAAATAAGTCCCGTCATCGGGAGTTGGTCGGGATGGACTTTGTGGTAGGCCTAACCAAGTGTCGGGGTTGCACCATCATATGGGTTATCACCGATCACTTCTCTAAAATGGTGCACTTGGTGCCGCTACCCCGGTTACCTTCTGCACGGGCCTTGGCGGCATTGTTTATTAGACACATCTTCCGCTTACACGGTATGCTGGACAAAATTGTCAGGGATCGGGGTCCCCAGTTTGTGTCTCGGTTCTGGAGAGAGCTTCGTTGCCTTCTCAGGGTTGAATTAAATCTCTCTTCTGCCTATCATCCCGAGACGAATGGGTTGGTAGAGAAGGCCAACCAGACCTTGGTCATATATCTGCGACATTTTGTGTCAACCAGGCAGGATGACTGGGCATCCTTGCTACCGTGGGCGGAGTTTGCATTAAACAACGCCATGGCTGATTCCACTGGACAAACCCCATTGATCCTTAATTATGGTCAGCATCCGCGGGTTCCTGTACCTCTGCCCGTGTCTTCCGCCGACTCCAGGGTGGCAGACTGGGCTGTAGAGGCACGGGACATTTGGGACCGCACTCAGGATGCCATTCTGGCCTCCAAGGAGAGGATGAGGGCCACCACCGATGCACATCGGCGCCCCGCTCCAACTTTTGCCCCTGGCGACTTAGTGTGGCTCTCCGCCTGTAACATCAGGCTGCGAGTAGATTCCACTAAGTTTGCACCGTGCTTCTTGGGTCCCTTCAAGGTCCTCTAACAGGTTAATCCTGTGGTCTATCGCCTAGCCCTTCCACCACGCCTGGGTATCACCGATACATTCCATGTCTCCCTCCTGAAACCCGTATACTTGTCCCGGTTTTCCGAGTCATCTGCCGGGACATCAGGTTCGTCTACAGGCGACTATGAGGTGAATGCAATTTTGGGGTGCAAGGTGGTACGTGGCAAAAAGTTTTATTTGGTGGATTGGAGGGGTTATGGGCCCGAGGATAGGTCATGGGAGCCTGCTGAGCGTATTCAGGCTGTGCAGCTCATTGCCGCCTTCGAGCTTAGCGAGGCCCAAGGAAGGGGGGGCCCTAGGGGAGGGGTAATGTTAGAGGTCGAATTCCCGCTCCTGCACAAGGGGAATCTCGAGCCATTCCGACTGTGGTCCCCCATCCGTCTCGGGCCGCAGTGGAGCCTCCTCAGCAGAGACGTCGGTCCCAGCATCTTGCACAACCTGATACGGTACAAAGGGTTACTGCTGCCTTTCCAGGTTCTGTCATTGTAGCCAGTACGGGTCAGCGGCCAGCAGACGGCTGTGAGATTAAGTCCTGCTTCTCCCCTTGTGAGCATGCCCAGGGCAAGTTCTTCCATGGGAGACCAAGGGTCACATGCTCAGGCACTGCAGCAACTCCTATTGGTCCGCCAGGAAGGTCCTGTAACTGCTTGTGTTCTGGAACAGTTTCTCATTGGTCCTTTTCTGGAAGGTCTTGTAGTTGCTGCTATAAAAGGGTTGCATGGCCGCATGGCCATGCGCTAGTATCAGTTCTGTTATGTGCTTTGTGCCAGTGTGGTCATGTACGCATGCGGTTAGGGCTCAGCTGAAATAAGCCCTAGACTACCGGCACCTCCGGTGAGGAGTTTTTGTATGCACGTGTTCAGGGCTTGGCTAAAATAGCCTCTAGAATACCGGCTACTCCGGTTAGGAGTTGGTTGTTTGCGTTTCTGACTGCATGACCACAGACTGCTATCTGCTCAACAGTTATCTGTGTGCTCCTGTGGTGTTAACAGGACACAGTATCTCAGCGTCTATGTCAGCAACTCTGTGAAGTAACAGAGCTCTCTTATACTTCCATATCCTGTTATCTTACTAGCAGCAGGCTTTGCCTGCACAGTGGTCCCTGGGCTGCGAACGCATCCATTATTTAAATTTATTTGGTGCATTCCGCAGACCCTAACACATGTTGCTTATTTTTTCCTTGCAGAAGTGAAAGTGTTTCAACTAGTGATGGGCAAACCCCTGGATATTCGGGTCCGGCGAGTTCGGCTGAACATTCAAAAAAGTTCTATTCAGGTACCAGAACAGTGCCTAAACCCAAACTTGAACCCCATTCAGATGAATGGGGGGCCAGAACATCCGTTGTTTGCTATGGTGTCATCTACGTGATGGAGCGACAAACACTGTCTCTGATCAGCGGTAAGATTATTACTGCCGGTCAGAGAGCTGTGATTCCCACGCTGTCAGATGACAGCATGAGCCAGCAGCTGTGACTGAAGGTAAAAAGTTTACCACCTGTCACAGAGGTGTTGAGTGATGTGAGTACTACTCTCATTGGCCTATGCCTGCTGTCGCTGAAAACAGCGAGAGCAGGCGCTGCTGATGGGAGCATTCTCTGGCCTGCACTATAAATAAATTTTTTAAAAATAGTGGCGTAGGTTCTGTTCTATTTTTGATAATCAGTATGGCAAAACTGACAGATGCGGGCGGCAACCCTCAGCTGTCAGCTTTATCGTGGTTGGTTATCAAGAATAGATGAGTCCCCATGCTGTTTTTTTAAATTATTTAAATAATTTTTAAAAATGTTGTGGGTTCCCCCCATTTTTGACAACTAGTTAAGCTAAAGCAGAGAGCTGGGGACTAGCATTCTTAGGCTGGTATGGGGCCATGGATATTGGCCCCCTTAGCCTAAATATAGCAGCCCTCTGCCACGCTAGAAAATGAGCAATCTATTATTTGCCCAGCTCTTTCCACTTGCCCTGAAGCCGTAGAAAGTGGGGTAATATTTGTGGGGTTGATGTCAGCTGTTTTATGGCCGCTGACATCAAGCCAACAAGTTAGTAATGGAGAGGTATCTATACGACACTTTCCATTACTAACCCCATAATAAGTTTTAAAATAAATACAAAGCCAGAATAAAGTAATTTACCGTAATTGAATTAAATGACACAGACTCCCTTTTTCTTAAATAAAAATAAAAAAAAACAAATACTCACCTTATGCCCATTCCATTGAAAGCTTTGTCAACTGTAAAAAACTGAAAATAATAAACAGCAAAAACCTAACTCCTAATCCACCGATGCCCATGTCTGTAAAAAAAAAGAAAAATAATAAACAGCCATATGCCTGACGTGTTCGAAGTGCAGCTAATCCATAGTGTCCCACAAAGATTCGGATGATTTGAAGAGCAGTCACATTAGTGATCGCTCTCCCTATCATCCTGATTAAATTGACAGGTGTGAATTCGCTCCTGTCAGTGTCTAGCGCTTAGCTCCTGTAAGAAAGTTCACCCGAGTTCATAGCTGAACGCCAGTGAACTTACAACACCACTCGCTGCATAAGAAAGTATTGCCATATTTAATGAAAATTATTAATCGGATCAGCTAAAATAATATAAGCAGAAGATAGAGCATGTTTAGATACGATTTGTATTGCTTTTTTTTTAATGAGAGGGTTTTCTATAACCATCTGTAGATATGTAATCTACTTAGTAAAGGTTAAAATATTTTCACAGTCTGTAATTGACAGAAAAAATCTCTAATCAGATTTCTCATGAGACACAGTAACTTTAAGAGGTACAAATCTCTGCTCTGCAAGCCCGGATGTAATTAGAAAGCAAGCTGCACCATTCATGTGGTGAGGGAAATGACATGTTGCTGTGATTGATTACATTTATTTCAACTGGAGACACTTGACAGTTTGCAGTCATAATTCATAAAAATATATTGGGCAATAAGAGCTTTATACTGCTAAGTAAACTTTCTGGGGATAAACTCTGTAGAGAGATGAAGCTACAAAGTTTCAAGTTCACACTGATACAAATTCTTCACACAGAATATGTTCAAAAATATATTTTAGAGGGAAATGGGAATTTAAATGTCAAAGTCTAACATTTATTACATGCAATATAACATACTGCATACTGAAATTCTACTTATAGATTTCATCATAAGATTTTCATAAGGATTTTCAAAGTATCTTTATTTTCCTTTTGCTTAGTGGAAGATGTAAAGAATTCAACATGATTTCTATGATAATAAATGTTAGATTTGAAAACAAAAAAGTTTAATTTTGCACATAAACAATCCCAAAACTGTCACAGCATTGGTTAAATCAGATTCTGTAATTTTTGCAACTTGAAACCAAATAATTTCTCACTGAAGTGCACTATAAATACCGTATATATACAGTTTTTACAGTGAAAAAGTGTTTGCCCTTTCCTGATTTCCTATTCTTTTGCATGTTTGTCACACTTAAATGTTTCAGTTCACCAAACAAATTTAAATATTAGCCAAAGATAACACAAATAAACACAAAATGCAGTTTTTAAGGCTAAGTGCACACGTTCAGGAATGTGTGCAGAATTTTCCTGAGCAAAAACTGACTTTTTTCACTGTAAAAACGTGCGTTTTTTGCGTGTTTTTTGCGCTGACTTTGCGCGTTTTTACCGCAATTTTTCCCTGAACTTTCTAGGTCAATAATATAGCGGGAAAAATGCTAGAATTCCGCGAAATTAATGAACATGTTGCTTCTTTTTCCGTGATACATTTTTTTCGCGGAAAAAAACGCACCATGTGCACAAAAATTGCAGAATTCATTCTAAATGATAGGATGCTTAATTCATGCGTTTTTTACACGTTTTTTGCCGCAAAAAAAACGCGAATAATCCTGAACGTGTGCACTTAGCCTAAATGGTGCTCTTTATAGAGTCCATGTGTGAAAAATTGATTGCCCCCGAAACCTAATAATTGGTCGAGCCAACTTAGCAGCAACAACTGCAATCAATCATTTGTGATAACTGGCAATGAGTCTTTTACAATGCTCTGGAGGAATTTTGACCCACTCACCTTCTTAGAAATGCTGTAACTCAGCCATATTAGGGGGTTTCCAACCATGAATTGCCTTTTTAAGGTCATGCCACAGCATCTCAATGGCCGGAAATTCTCTTTCAAGATTTTTTGGTAGACAGCAGAATTGATGGTTCCTTTTATCACAGCAAGTCTTCTAGGTCCTGAAGCAGCAAAACAGCCCCAGACCATCACACTACCTGTCATGATTATTTTTTGGATTTGTGGCAGCTCTTGTTCAGCTATGAATTAAATGTGGCCTTTTTCCTTTTTGTGCCAACAAGGGTTAATATCAATTTCCTTGCTGGCAGATGCTTTGTTGCTTGTCAACTGATGTGGATGGTGGCCACTACCACCATTCTTTAAATAGTCACATGATGTATCAGCTGACTGTTGGTAATAGAGTTTTATCTACAATACAGACCAAAAGTTTGGACACACCTTCTCATTTAAAGATTTTTCTGTATTTTCATGACTATGAAAATTGTACATTCACACTGAAGGCATCAAAACTATGAATTAACACATGTGGAATTATATACTTAACAAAAAAGTGTGAAAAAACTGAATATATGTATTTTATTCTAGGTTCTTCAAAATAGCCACCTTTTCTTGCCATAATACAAATTCTAACAGTTTATTCAGTAGGACTGTCAGCTGTGCATCCACCAGACTTCTGCACAACACAACTGATGGTCCCAACCCCATTTATAAGGCCTGAAATCCCACTTATTAAACCTGACAAGGCACACCTGTGAAGTGAAAACCATTTCCGGTGACTACCTTTTGAAGCTCATCAAGAGATTGCCAAGAGTGTGCAAAGCAGTCATCAAAGCAAAAGGTATTAAAAAACTGACCGGCACATCCAAACATAGATCTAGTGTGAACAGGTGCTAAAACCTAGAGTCACCAACTCATACACATTCAAGAAAAAAAGGTAGCACACTGTAGCGCTATAGCTTGCGGACATAAAATATGAAAAAAGATTAAAAATGAATTGCATCACTGCCTTAGAAATATGAAAAATTGAGAAGTCTTAGCGCATAAAAAGGCCAATTTATGTGTACCTGGAAGCCACGATAAGGCTCTTCTCGTATTCCAGGTCCTAACTATGCCAATCCTCACTTAGAAAAGTCTGTCTGCATGGGAACATATGAATCCTCTCTTCAGACTAAAATCTACATCTCTGTGGAGGGGTAATGAACCTGGTATAATTAAAACGCCTGTGACCAACAGGTGGATTGCTCAGGTAGACGGTAACTGAATACATATTAAAATCTGACCAGCACATCCAAACATAGATCTAGTGTGAACATGTGCTAAAACCTAGAGTCACCAACTCATACACATTCAAGAAAAAAAGGTAGCACACTGTAGCGCTATAGCTTGCGGACACAAAATATGAAAAAAGATGAAAAAATGAACTGCATCACTGCCTTAGAAATATGAAAAATTGAGAAGTCTTAGCGCATAAAAAGGCCAATTTATGTGTACCTGGAAGCCACGATAAGGCTCTTCTCATATTCCAGGTCCTAACTACGCCAGTCCTCACTTAGAAAAGTCTGTCTGCATGGGAACATATGAATCCTCTCTTCAGACTAAAATCTACATCTCTGTGGAGGGGTAATGAACCTGGTATGATTAAAACGCCTGTGACCAACAGGTGGAGTGCTCAGGTAGAAGGTAAATGAATACATTTTAAAAAACTGACTGGCACATCCAAACATAGATCCAGTGTAAACAGGTGCTAATACCTAGAGTCACCAACTAATACACATTCAAGAAAAAAAGGTAGCACACTGTAGCACTATAGCTTGCGGACACAAAATATGAAAAAAGATGAAATAATTAATTGCATCACTGCCTTAGAAATATGAAAAATTGAGAAGTCTTAGCGCATAAAAAGGCCAATTTATGTGTACCTGGAAGCCACGATAAGGCTCTTCTCATATTCCAGGTCCTAACTACGCCAGTCCTCACTTAGAAAAGTCTGTCTGCATGGGAACATATGAATCCTCTCTTCAGACTAAAATCTACATCTCTGTGGAGGGGTAATGAACCTGGTATGATTAAAACGCCTGTGACCAACAGGTGGAGTGCTCAGGTAGAAGGTAAATGAATACATTTTAAAAAACTGACTGGCACATCCAAACATAGATCCAGTGTAAACAGGTGCTAATACCTAGAGTCACCAACTAATACACATTCAAGAAAAAAAGGTAGCACACTGTAGCACTATAGCTTGCGGACACAAAATATGAAAAAAGATGAAATAATTAATTGCATCACTGCCTTAGAAATATGAAAAATTGAGAAGTCTTAGCACATAAAAAGGCCAATTTATGGGTACCTGGAAGCCACGTTAAGGCTCTTCTCGTATTCCAGGTCCTAACTATGCCAATCCTCACTTAGAAAAGTCTGTCTGCATGGGAACATATGAATCCTCTCTTCAGACTAAAATCTACATCTCTGTGGAGGGGTAATGAACCTGGTATAATTAAAACGCCTGTGACCAACAGGTGGAGTGCTCAGGTAGAAGGTAAATGAATACATTTTAAAAAACTGACTGGCACATCCAAACATAGATCCAGTGTAAACAGGTGCTAATACCTAGAGTCACCAACTCATACACATTCAAGAAAAAAAGGTAGCACACTGTAGCACTATAGCTTGCGGACACAAAATATGAAAAAAGATGAAAAAATTAATTGCATCACTGCCTTAGAAATATGAAAAATTGAGAAGTCTTAGCACATAAAAAGGCCAATTTATGGGTACCTGGAAGCCACGTTAAGGCTCTTCTCGTATTCCAGGTCCTAACTATGCCAATCCTCACTTAGAAAAGTCTGTCTGCATGGGAACATATGAATCCTCTCTTCAGACTAAAATCTACATCTCTGTGGAGGGGTAATGAACCTGGTATAATTAAAACGCCTGTGACCAACAGGTGGAGTGCTCAGGTGGAAGGTAAATGAATACATATTAAAAAACTGACCGGCACATCCAAACATAGATCTAGTGTGAACAGGTGCTAAAACCTAGAGTCACCAACTCATACACATTCAAGAAAAAAAGGTAAAGGACCCGCATAGGGCTTTGGGGAGCTTAGGAATTGGCACAGGTTGTATTTAGGAGGTGTCCCATCCCCACTCCCTACTGTTAAGGCCTTCCCTTTTTCCATCCAATTGTTTGTGTGTTGTGCCGTCCCCCAGTCTTTACCATTCGGAACGTGACACTACCACTGCAATATTTTCTTGTTATGATGTTCCTTTTCTGAAATGCTGTGTTACTTCTATGTCTTGTCCTCACACAGAGTATTCTCCCAAAAGTCTTGGGGATCATTAAGATGTGAGAAAACTGAGATAAGCCATTATGTTCTTTGTGCTCAGCAGTGGTTTTCGTCTTGGAACTCTGCGATGCAGGCAGTTTTGCCCAATCTCTTTATTATGGTGGAGTCATGAACACTGACCTTAACTAAGACAAGTGAGGCCTGTAGTTCTTTGGACGTTGTTGTGGGGTCTTTTGTGACCTCTTGGATAAGTTGTCTTGGATTAATTTTGGTCGGCTGGCCACTCCTGGGAAGGTACACCATGTTTTTGACATTTGTGGATAATGGTTCTAACTGTGGTTTGCTGGAGTCCCAAAGCTTTAGAAAAAATGCTTTAGAACATTTTCCAGACTGATAGATCTCAATTACTTTGCTTCTCATTTGTTCCAGAATTTCTTTGGATCGCAGCATGATGTCTAGCTTTTGAGGAACTTTTAGTCTACTTCACATTGTTAGGCAGGTCCTATTTAAGAGTTTCCTTGATTGAGAATAGGTATGAAAGAAATCAGGCCTAGGTGTGGCTAGGGAATTTGAACTCAGCTTCCCAAGTATGTGATAAATCATAATTAATTTATGTTTTATTAGGAAGGGTGGCAATCATTTTTTCACACAGGGCCCTCTAGGTTTGGATTTCTTTTTCCCTTAATAATGAATACCTTCATTTAACAACTGAATTTTTCCTCTACTTGTGTTACACATCTTTGGGAAGAGTTCAAACTCCCTAGCCACACGCAGGCCTGATTACTACCATACCTTTTCTTAACCATAGTGAGAGCCATTATCCACAAATGGCAAAAACATGGACTGGCTGACCACAATTACACCAAGAGAGCAGGAATGACTCATCCAAGAGGTCATAAAAGATCCCACCACAATATCCAAAGAACTGCAGGCCTCAGTTAAGGACAGTGTTCATGACTCCACCATAAGAAAGACACTAAGAAAAAATGGACTGCATGGCAGAGTTCCAAGATGAAAACCACTGCTGAGCAATAAGAACATAAAGGCTTGTCTTAATTTTGCCAGTAAACATCTTAAATCTTAATGATCCCCAAGACTTTTGGGAGAATACTCTGTGGACTGACAAAAATTGAACTTTTGGGAAGGTGAAAGTCCCATTATATCTGCTGTAGAAGTAACAGCAGGCAGCTGAGTGTTATCAATCATCATTTCAAGTACATGTTGGAGGTCTCTGCTAGTTTGCATTGTGTTGTATTATTTAGGAACAGACTGTGGGACTATGGAGAGATAGGCAGGGTTTCATCCACTACCTTAATATACAAAGCAGCTATTTCTAGAGCCAAATAATATTAGTTAGTGCCAGCATATACTAAACCATTTTTTTGGAGCTGCATAATCCTGCGTACCAGCATACAAATTTTATCTTTACAGCTAAATAATATTTGTCAGTGCCAGCATAAAGTAACATCCTTTTTAAAAGCTAATTGCTAAATAATATTCCTTGCCTGTTGCTGAAATAGCTAATATTTATCTAGCAGTTGTGCGACTGACGCAAACCTGCTGAACTAAGGCATATCTCATAAAGGCAATATAAAAATACTAATTTTCTGTTGGTGAAATAAATAGCATGTCTTTATTTAGCAGTTGAGCGACTGGTGCAAACCGTGCAGAGATAAGCAAATGTCACAATTTACTGGTGGCAATAATTTTCCTTAGTTTGCTGTTGCCGTGTGTCAGAAAGGCGATATAAAAAAAATGCTAATTTTCTATTAGTTAAATAAATAGTGAATCTTTAACTAGCATTTGTGCGACTGGTGCGAAGCCTGCTGAGATATGCAAACGTGACTATTTACCTGTGAGTCTGCTGTTGCCGTGTGTAATAAAGCTGATATCTGAAAAAAAATACACACACATTGCTAAATACAGAGAATTTATGCATAACACCTCTGTGAGGGTACTTGTGAAAAATAAAGTGAGGAATTTTGTTTTACATAACGCATTCAATATGAGAAAGGGTGACATTAAGGGATGTGGATGTGGTGGTGCCCACCAAGGCCATGTGACAGATCTGAAGGTGACTGTATCTCATTCTAGCTTCCTGTCAAAATTTGGTTAGCAGGCTACACCACTGTCGTACCCAGACAAGTGCGAGGATGTTGTGAGTTGGATGGCAGACAAAGGCTCCAGTATATTGACAAGTAGCACTATGAAGTCTTCCACACAGTCCATTCTCAGTAGCCAAGAGGCTGGGACTTTGAATCCTCAACATAGTCCTCCCTCCTCCCCCTCATCAAGAGTCCCAGGAGACATATGACCCCGACCCTGGCCACTCCGAGGAACTGATTACATTCCCTTGTAATTATTCAGGCCTCTCAACGTGCACCATTAAAGAGCGTCATGGAGGGGGTGGAGTGCAGTGATACCCAAACATTTGAGCACTCATGGCCAGGAGGAAGCCATGTTGGGTAAGGTTAATTCACATCTCAAGAGGTGGAGGATAATCATGACACACAAGTGCCATCAGGTCAGCCTAAAATCGCAACTCAGAAGGAGTTTCAGATTGATGAATTAGAAGACAACGTGGTCGATCATGAGGCCACTGATTCAACCTGGCACATCTAGCGAGCAAAGCAATGCAGAGAGGGTTAGATTCATAGTACGAAAACAGGCTAGAAGAGGTAGTGGTTTTACCAGAGGGAGAACTTGGTCAACTGTTCCACAGAGCTCCCCCACTCGGCTAGATAACAGGACAAGTGTGCATTGTTCCACTGTATGGCAGTTTTTTTCTGAAAGTCCTTCAGACAAAACAACTGCAATTTGCAGTATTTGCCATACCAAGCTAAGAAGAGGCAAGAACACTGCAAACCTGAGCACCACCAGTATGCAAAAGCACATGGCAGACAAGCACCCCAGTAGGTGGGCAGAACACCTGGGTACAAAATTTGTGTCTGAGGGTGAAATCAATGCCCCTTCCTTTGTCTTACTGTTTTCGCATTATGCCGACCTTGAAGCAGGTGCTGATGCCTCCTTCCCACAACCTGTAGTTGCACAGACACAACAGTCAGCAACCACATCCAGTTTATTATCCCAGGGCAGCGTTCAGTTGTCCCTGCCCAGACATTTCACAGGAAGCAAAAATATCCACCCACCCGCCGACCCACAGGTCCAAACGCTAAACACCCACATTGCCAGATTGCTAGTCCTGGAAATGTTGTCATTTCGGCTTGTGGGAATTGAGTCTTTCCATGACCTCTTGGCGGTGGCAGTACCATGGTACTCGATTACCAGCCGCCAATATTTTTCTGGGTGTGCCGTTCCCGCTTTACATAAGCATATGTTAAACAATATCAGCCATGCTCTTGCGAACGCAGTCACAGGGAAGGTCCACCTAACCACAGACATGTGGACAAGTTCTTGAGGACTGGTACAGAGTCATTCCTCTTACCCACACCAAGAATAGCAGGACCAACTACCATCAGGGTTTCAGTCTCCTCGTATTCCAGTTCCTGTATCTCCTCCTCCTCCTCCTCATCCTCAGCAGAACTAGCCTCCCCATCGCTCCCCAGCTGTGAGGTCTCCAGCACTGCCTTGGTGAAGCGGGAGCATGCTGTGCTGACGCTCATCTGTTTAGGTGATAAAGCTCACAACGCAGCCAAGCTGTTGAAAGCGATAAAAGACCAGACCGATCAATGTCTCTTCCCTTTAAACATCCAACCAGGTCTAGTTGTGTGCGATAATGGGAATAATTTGGTGTTGTCTTTAATGCTCAGCAAGCTGGTACATGTTCCATGCATGACCCACGTGCTGAACTTGGTTATACAGCGGTATTTAAAAACATACCCTGACTTGCCGGACCTACTTGCCAAGGTAAGCCATGTCAGTGCACATTTCCAAAAGTGATCGCAGGCTTTTGCTAGTCTAGCTTCCCTGCAGCAGTGCTTTAATTTGCCACATCATTTGTGACCTGCCCACACGCTGGAATTCAACCTTTCATATATTGGCAAAGCTTAGTGAGCAGCAGCGGGCAGTGTCTGAATTACAGCTTCTCAATCCCCATTAGAGTAACACTCAGCCACCACACATAAAAACTGCATTGTGGGTGTGGATCACTGACATATGTGAGGTTCTTCAAAA
This sequence comes from Oophaga sylvatica, assembly GCA_033576555.1. Lineage (NCBI taxonomy): Eukaryota > Metazoa > Chordata > Amphibia > Anura > Dendrobatidae > Oophaga > Oophaga sylvatica. The sequence continues at coordinate 10,899 of JARQOD010002703.1, read as the reverse complement.
GTTTGAGTACTGCACCAAGATGAGAACTGATGACTAGAGATGAGCGACTTTGCCTCCGGGACGGTCAAGTCGGGTTTCGGTCGGCTCAACTTTTCCAAAAGTCGAGTCGAACGAAGTCGGCAGACTAACGGAAAAAGTCGAGTCGGAGTCGGAAACCCGACCCCAATTCAAGTCAATGGGGAATAAAAGTCGGCAGTGAGTAGAGGACAGTAAACACACCTACAGAGCCCATTTCAATGCCAACTACATCAATTCTTATTACTTAAGCTTGTCAACCTTAATTTACTTTATAATAATAGTAACGCATTGAAAACTGGGGGTTATTTGGCTAAAGTTGTGGGGGGGGCAGGGCTGGCTCCAGGTTTTCGTGGGAACCGGGCGAAAGAGTCTCAGTGGGCCCCTTTAACACATGCCACAATTCATGATGCTCCAATACAGCAGAGAAACATAGGTATAGCACAATGCCAAATACTTCACTTCTTACATTACATGAGTGATATCTATTGTAAATTCTATAATAGCTCAAAAACCAGACAGTATAATCCTCCATGCAGTATTATGGGCACCACATAGTGTGCCATACAGAATAATGAGCCTCATATATTGCTCTACACAAAATAATGAGCCCCATATAATGCTCCATACAGAATAGGACCCATATGCGCTCCATATGATGCTCCATATTTAAAGGGCCCCATATGATGCCCCATAAATAATGAACCCCATATGATGCTCTTGTATATGATGCGCCCCATATATGATGCTCCGGTGTATGATGGGCCATATATATAACTCTCCAGTGAATAATGCTCCCCATATATTGCTCCAAACATTAAAAAAATGAATTACCTCTCCTCGCTGGGCACTGCTCTACTCTGGACTCCTCAGCGTCGCCATCTTCCAGCTCTCTGCACTGTGACTGTTCAGGCACAGGGCGCACAGACGTGACGTCATCGCGCTCTCTGACATGAATGTCACTGTCAGGAAACGCGAAAGACGTCACAGCGGTGGAGCAGGGAGAGGTAAGTGTTGCAAGTTCTGGGGCCCTGAGCGAGCAGGGGGGCCCACTCGTGGGCACCAGCACTGGCACAGGGCCCCTCATAGTACGCCGGTGTCTCTGACGCCGAATGGGCCCCCCCCACTTGCTCAGGGCTCCGGCACTTGCCCGGGTGCGCCAGGTGCTGACGCCAGGAAGAGGAGGACAAAGCGAGCCATTTTGCTGGCAACCTATGTGTCATCAGGGGAAGGTGGTACAAAATCCTTTGAAACCCAGGCATGGTTCATTTTAATAAAGGTGAGATCACCTACATTTTGGGTCGACAGCAGGGTCCTTCTTTCTGTCAGGATTGATCCAGCAGCACTGAAGACTCTTCCTGATAGCACACTACCAGCAGGGCAAGCGAGCTCCTGTAAGGCATATTGTACCAATTCAGGCCAGGTGTCCAGTTTACAAGCCCAGTAGTCAAAGGGGAATGAACTGTGAGGGAGAACATCGATAGGGGAGGAGAGGTAATTTTGAACCATAGTTGACAACTGCTGTCTCCTGTCTGTTGCAATCGATTCAGTGTTACCAGTCGTGTGAGCATTACTCGAGAAATCAGTCCACAACATGGTGATGAAACCCCTGTCTCCAACACCACTTTGGCTGTGTGCACCACGAACACCTCTTCCATTTGGCCCAGTACGACTCGTGATAGAACCTGCACCGCTGCTGTGTGCTGGGAAGGCCTCTAACAAACGGTTTACCAGAGTAGCTTGTTTGTTCGCCAATATCAGCTCTAGGTTCTCCTGTGGCATGATGTTCTGTAATTTGCCTTTATAGCGTGGATTGAGGATGCTGGCCAACCAGTAGTCGTCATCATTCATAATTTTGGCAATGTGGGGGTCTCTTTTTAGGATCCGCACACATGTGGGCCAATGTTCCAGGTGTCAATGATGCACTGCCAGTGGTGGGTGGAGGAGCACTTTCTGTCAAATCCACATCACTTCAGTCACGCACAAACCCTGTACCTGACCTTGGCAAGCCAACATTTTCTCTTGCCCCCTGAGAAGCATCCTCCTCCCCAAAATAATCATCCTCCTCATCCTCCTCCTCCTCCTCTTTCTCTTCTTCTGCCACCTCGTACAGGACAGTTCCCTGAGCAAACAATGCCTCACTGTCATCAAGGCTTCCCTCCTCCTCCGCTGTAGATGCCTGATCGTTAATGTGCATCAAAGTTTTCATGAGCAGACGCATAAGTGGGATGCTCATTCTTATTATGGCATCGTCTGCGCTTACCAGCGTGTGCATTCCTCAAAACACTGAAGGACTTTACAGAGGTCTTTCAGCTTTGACCACTGCACACCCGACAACTCGATGTCTGCCCTCAAACTGCCTACCCATGTATCCTCCCACAAATGCATTACAGCCTGCCTCTGTTCGCACAGCCTCTTAACCATGTGCATGATGGAGTTCCACCTTGTTGCAACGTCTATGATTAGGCGGTGCTTGGGGAGGTGGAGCGATCGCTGCAGCCTCTGCATACGACTGGAGTCTACGGGCGAGCGACGGATGTGCGAGCACACTCTTCGCACCTTATGGAGCAGGGCTGGTAACTCCGGATAATTCTTTATGAAGCACTGCACCACCAGGTTCAAGGTGTGAGCCAGGCAAGGTATGCATCTAAGTTTTGCCAGGGCTATGGCCGCCGCAAAATTACGTCTCTTATCACTGACTACCTTGCCTGGCTCAAGATGTAGACTGCCCAGCCATGACTCATTTTCTCGCTGCAAGAAGTCGGCCAGTACCTCCGCAGTGTGTCTGTTGTCGCCCAAAGACATCATCTTTAAAACAGCCTGATGACGCTTACCACTAGCTGTTCGATAGTGGGACACCTCGTGTGCAACACTGGCAGCTGCGGATGGAGTGCTCGTGCGACTGCGCTCTGTCGACGAGCTTATACTTCTGGAGGAGGAGGAAGGTCGAACGCCTACAGCCAACTGTTGCCTATACAATGGGCTAGGTAGCACTGTCCCACCGCCGCTGTCCCTGTGTACCATTCATTCACCCAGTGCACAGTGATGGACAGGTAATGGCCCTGGCCATGCCTACTGGCCCATGGATCTGTTGTGAGGTGCACCTTTCCACTAACTGATTGTTTGAGTGCATGGACAATGCGGTCTTTCACATGCAGGTGGAGGGCAGGGATGGCTTTTCTAGAAAAGAAGTGCCGACTGGGTAGGTCATAGTGTGGGACAGCGTAGGCCATGAGCTCTCGGAACGCTGCACTTTCAACCAAACGGAAGGGCATCTTCTCTAATGAGATCAGTTTGGCAATGTAGGCGTTCAAAGCCAGTGAGGTTTTGAAGTCCGTCCACGCTTGCAAGTGCATGGTGTTCACATGTCTAAGCATGCAACTGGCATTCAAATTTCGGAGATTTTTCCCTCGGCTAAAGGTCCTTCCACACTTCTTACAGATAACCTTTGCCTCATCAATAGGATTTTGGTCAAAAAAGTGCCACACTGCACTCTTCCTACTATGGGAAAACTTTTCAGGGCTTGCACGCTGTGCTAATTTGACCATCTGGCCAAGATGTCCTGCAACTATTTTTGTTTTTTTAAACACTTTTTTGGACTGCTACTGGCCTGTCAGCTAACCGCAGCTGTGATGTCGATGCCTGCTGTGGATCCTCCTACTCTTCTGAGCTATTGACAGCGGCACACTCTTCCCCCAATGGATGCCAATCCGGGTCAACAACTGGGTCATCCATCACCTCCTCTTCAATTTCATCTGCACCTTCCTCTGTGTCACCGTGTAAGGTGGTATAGTATGCAGGAAGGGGCACCTGAGTTTCATCAGGGTTAGAATCTGGCTCAGTAGACTGCGAGGGCAATGCAGTGCTCTGGGTGAATGTACCAACAGAATCATACAGCAGTGGCTGTGCATTAGTGCACTCCATGTCATATTCATCTTGGACTGGGGAATTCAGTATTTCACTTGATAACCCAGGCATGGTATGTAAAAAGAGCTCCAGGGAGTATTCTGAAGTGTGGCCTGCCGCATAGGGTTGAGCATTCCGATACTTCCGATACCTGAAATCCAATGTAAGTCTATGGGAACAAAATATCGGAAGTACTTCCGATACTTCCGATATTTTGTTCCCATAGACTTACATTGGATTTCAGGTATCGGAAGTATCGGAAGTATCGGAATGCTCAACCCTACTGCCGCATCCTTCACGTTTGTTGGTGGTGAAGGACACAAGGAATAGTGTTGTTCCTGACCAGGAGCCTGCACTAATGACTCAGTGCTTGCAGTTTTTCAAAACTTCAGAAGAGGAGGCGATAGCGCAGGAAGCTGTTTTGGCAATGTAAGCCAAAACCTGTTCCTGATTCTCCATCTTTAAAAGAGGTTTACCTACTCCCAGAAAAGTGAGCCTTCCAGGCCTTCTGGAGCCAGACGTTGACGCAGGCTCAACACCTCCTGCCTTAGGTGCTATTGTGCTTTTGGCACTACCAGCAGATGCACCACCACCACCATAAGTACCAGCTGGTCCCCCCGCCCACGTCCGCGGCCTCTTCCACCATACTTCCTCATGTTTGGGAAAATGTACCAAAAATACCAGCAGATATATGGTACTGTATGAGGAGCGTACAGCTGTATACGGTGTAGGGAAAAATTTCAATCTCATTACATATTTCCGGAATCACACACAGACGCTCACTGAGTATGGATTTGACCATAATACAAAGATCAGATATACGGTACTGTATCAGAAGTGGACAGCTGTATGCGGTGTAGGGGAAACTTTCAATCTCCGTATATATTTCCGAAGTCACACACAGACGTTCACTCAGTAAGGATTTGACCGTAATACAAAGAGCAGATATGCGGTACTGTATCAGAAGCGGACAGCTATATACGGTGCAGGAAAATTTTAAAATTTATTTATTTACGGAGTCACACACAGATACTCAGCATGTATTTGTCCGTGATACCAGCCGGTACACGGTAGTGTGAGGAGTAGTGTTGAGCGATACTGCCCGATATCCTAAAATATCGGATCGGATTGGATCGGCCCGATACTCAAAAAGTATCGGGTATCGCTGATCCGATACCGGAAACACAATGCAAGTCAATGGGACAGAAATATCTGAACTAAAAAAAATCCTTTCTTTCCTTGTAAACACTAGATAAACACACATAGAATACATATATATACATGTCATTGTGACATATATATATATATACATATATTTATAGTTCATACACTTCTACATAGTAAAATAGCCTCTGATTCAATTGCCAGGTAATGCCGGCTTTTGTGAAAATACAGAAGCACCTGACATGAATTGACACATGGTTTACATAGAGTTAACCATGTCTTTTCATGTAGTTTGATATATGGTTTTCACAAACAATTACATGAGTGTATGTGTGCAAAATTTGACACATGTAGGGGTTAATTAAAGGTGTAAATTCGTTGTAAAAAAACGCATTTTTTTTGCTACGAATTTACACCTTTAATTAACCCCTACATGTGTCAAATTTTGAACACATACACTCATGTAATTGTTAGTGAAAACAATATATCAAACAACATGAAATGACATGGTTAACTCTATGTAAACCATGTGTCATTTCATGTCTGGTTCTGTATTTTCACAAAAGCAGCCAATTGAATTAGCGGCTAGTGTTGAGCATTCCGATACCGCAAGTATCGGGTATCGGCCGATATTCGCTGTATCGGAATTCCGATACTTAGTTCCGATATTTTTCCAATATCGATATACCGGAATCGGAAGTTCCCATAATTCTTTGAGAGGCAATGTGATTTTAGTCAGCCAATGAGGAATCCTACGAAGTGTGGGCACATCCTGTAATGCTGCGGTCATCTTAACTAATGGCATGGCTGTGATTGGCTGCTGAAATGATGTCAGAATGCACTATAAAAGGCGCCACCGCCATTTTAGCGTCACTGTGCTGTGAACTCAGTTAGGGACAGAACGCTGTTCTGCTGACTTTGAGGGACAGTTAGACATTGCGATTTTGTGTACTGTGCTTTAGGCAGGCTAGTTTACCAACCGCTGTGTAAAGCTTCCTTTTGCCAGTGTTGTTTTAACAGCTCTGTGCAAGGTGTGTGTGAGAGTGCAGGTGACGCTGCAGTTTGCTCTGCATCCACCGCTGTTTGTAGGCATCTGCACGTGTCACTCACTGACTCTTTTTTTTTTTATTTTGTGGAATTGGTGCAGCTCCATTATATTTGAAAAATATCTAATCTATTAGTGTGACGCGCTTCCATCCGTATACAATACATTGGTTGCAAACACTATAGAAGTACAGAAAGGAGCCTTTCACAGATAGTGAACAGTTGTGTTTCAGTGTTCACTGCAGTCTGTGAGGTTTTGATTTTTTGAGTGCAGATCACACTCCAGTTAGTTCTTCAACCACTGCTGGTTGTAGTCTGCTGAGCGTGTGTCACTGCCTCATCCTTCACATTTTTCTCTAATTGGTGCTGCTCCATTATATTTGAAAAAAATCTAATCTATTAGTGTGACGAGCTTCCATCCGTATACAATACATTGGTTGCAAACACTATAGAAGTACACAAAGGGGCCTTTCACAGCTACTGAACAGTTGTCTGCAGTGTTCACTGTAGTCTGTGAGCTTTTCATTTTTTGAGTGCAGATTACGCTCCAGTTAGTTCTTCAACCACTGCTGGTTGTAGTCTGCTGAGCGTGTGTCACTGCCTCATCCTTCACATTTTTCTCTAATTGGTGCTGCTCCATTATATTTGAAAAAAATCTAATCTATTAGTGTGACGCGCTTCCATCCGTATACAATACATTGGTTGCAAACACTATAGAAGTACACAAAGGGGCCTTTCACAGCTACTGAACAGTTGTCTGCAGTGTTCACTGTAGTCTGTGAGCTTTTCATTTTTTGAGTGCAGATTACGCTCCAGTTAGTTCTTCAACCACTGCTGGTTGTAGTCTACTGAGCGTGTGTCACTGCCTCATCCTTCACATTTTTCTCTAATTGGTGCTGCTCCATTATATTTGAAAAAAATCTAATCTATTAGTGTGACGCGCTTCCATCCGTATACAATACATTGGTTGCAAACACTATAGAAGTACACAAAGGGGCCTTTCACAGCTACTGAACAGTTGTCTGCAGTATTCACTGCAGTCTCTGAGGAATAACCACACTTAGGCCTTATAACTTTTATGACTTTCTTTATCAATCTACCAAGATGAAGAAGGCAGGGAGTAAGGCACGTGGTCGTGGCCGTGGAGTTTCAGCAGGGAGAGGACGTGGGGATTCTGTGGCTGCTGCCGCACCCAGTGACACAGCATCCACCAGTTTTCCCCGTGAGCGTTCCTTTATGCGCACTTTTGTAGGAGTTCAGCGTACCCCCCTGCTGCGGGAAGAACAAATTGAAGCCGTTGTTGGTTGGATGGCAGCCAATGCATCGACTTCAATTGCTTCCACCTCCTCTCAGGACCACAGCACTGTTTAAAAACCATCTGTCTCTTCACCGCCCGCCCAAATTGCCCAGGCAGTCAGAGAGTTCTGAATGGAGCCAGTGGTCTTGCTTCTGTTTTTTAGAATTGTTGGTTGCAAACAGGGGGCCCGCCAAGCAGCATTTTGGAAAATTTTAAAAGAGGTAGTATGCATGAGCGCAACATGGTCTCTCTGAAATTTTAAGAGGCGGGTGACCGTGCCGATGGGCAGCACACCCCAGAACGCTTGATGATGAGAGACCCCCAGGTGCCAGTTTTTGTTTAGCTGGGGCGGCCGACCCCCCCAGAGCAGGGGTTTTGGGAGGGGAGGAGATGATGAGGTCCAAGACCCAACATGGGGGTGAGGAAAAGGAAGGGGGTGGTACGCTCTGAAAAAAAGGAAGAGATTGCCCCAAAAGGTCAAAAAGTAGGGGGAGGTAGGGTGCAAATCGGTTGCCCGTGCCTCCCGTTTGGCACCCGTTGTAGCATTCTTTCCAACCAAAAAAAGGGGGCTCCCAGGACTTGCACTGCGTGGTCCTTTTTTGACACACTTTCAGATGAATTTCTAGTCAAAGCAAGCGGAAAACAAAAAGTAAAAAAAGGTAAAAGTGTCAGTAAACCTTTTACCACAAAAATGTGGAAACTGTGCGGTCAAAACACGTGGTTGAGTTACAAAGAAAACTGGAGTTAGGCCAACTACAGCCACCTACACTTCAGCTGTGTTGGGCCTTTCCCACCACACACGCTGGTTCGGTTCCCAAGGATCGCCATGGAAGAACCGTCACTGTTGTCCCGAACCCCGTGTTTTTCCCCCACAGTGCAATTCCCGTCACCTCCACTCCCAGCCACAAAACGCCATCGGTAGCCAGGATGGGTAAAAAAGGCCTACCGGCAAAAACCCTCCACGGCACAGGCTTGAATCGGCATTGCAAAAAATCCTGTCCTTGAAATGCTGTCATTAGGGTGGGGGAGACTGACAGTTTCCGTAAAATTAAGCATTTGCAGTCCCACAAAACAATTGCCAGCCGATTTTTTTTAGCAGGCAAGCCGTCCCTGGCTGCAAAAGCATGTTGAGGGAAAAATTTAAAAATGCGCTACTAAACGCCCCCAAATGCAAGGTCCCCCTGACCCCGATCGTGCCCGACCCCTGGCCAGGGGCGATACCTTTCCCCCAGCCCCTTTGGGTCAAAGTTGGGAGCGGGTACAGATCTTGCGAGTGGGGCTGTACGTTTTGCCCCAAATCCAAGGGTTGCAGGAACAGTCTGTCCCCCATTGACTCCTCCCCCACTCCAGTTTCCCCAAATATCGCTGAGGAGCCGTACGGTTACTCCAAAAGGACCCGTGAAGCTTACCGTCGACCCATTGAGCACACCGTGGCAAACGCAAAGGCCGTCCTGAAATTTAATTTTTATGGGGAAAACGAAGCACACAGCGCAGGACTGGGAAAGCATAAAACAGGAGAGCGCGTGGGTTTTTGCCCGCGAATCTCCAGCCAGGCTTGGTAGTGTGTGACAATGGCCCAAAATCTGGTGGAAACTCGGGCCTTTCAACCTCATCCAAAACCTGTCTGGCCTTGCTCAACTTGGGCGGAGATTTTTTTTGGGGGCATTTTCCCTCTTGATCATGCTGCCAAGGGACGCCCAGAGTGCGCTCACTTGCGCGTTCCGATGGCCAGACGGCAAATTTCAGCTCTGCAACGGATTTCGCCTTCCTGAACACCTCATATGGACTACCACCCGGGGGAATTTTCCCCGTTACAAAGTTGGAGCGGGTTTTGGAGCACACCAGCAAAATGGAGTTCAGCTGCATTTAGGGCAACAATCGCAATTTTCGCCGTTACACTTCACCCTAGGTGGTTTGAAGGACACTGCCCGTTTTGCGTCCCTTTTATGGTCAACGCGGATGGCGAGTGCAGATGTGCCTAGTCACTGACGTCCCCCCCTTTTTTCCTGCTTCAATAAAACTGCAACCTAAGGGGTGAGGTTTTGGAAGAGGTGGGGATGGGGTCACAAATTTTCCATCCCTTTGGCAGTCAGGCCCCGGGTTCCTCACAAAGGGGTGGGGAGGGGTACTTTGTGAGGGGATGAGGAGGGCAAAGGAGGAGGGAAAACTCGCTCCAGAGGGGGGTAACAACGCTTAGTCGTATGTAGAGAGAGGGTGGGGGATGCAGAGCAGGCAGAGATGACGCCCCCCCTTTCAGGGGGGGACTTTTTTTTGGCCCGTTGGGAGTCGGCACGGTTTATTTCAAGCTGCGTGCTGAGAAACGACCCCCGTCGCCCCCATTCCCAACCCCGTTGATTATTGGGTGACACCCCCTAACCCGCACGGGAAACTTTCAAAACCCCATCATACCCTTTTAACCCCCGGGGGCGTAAAATCGGGGTACCAAGCACCCTGGGCAATCCTATGTTCTCCATTCCAGCCGAGAGCACTGCTGCTGCACGCTTTTAAAAACGCTCTGGTGTCGAGGGAGTGGGAAGTCGCAACAAGAGGGAGCCCAAGCAGGCCTTGCACGGCAAGACCCTATGTTCCAAAATTGGCGAATTTTGTGGCGCGCCACAAATGCTACACCCGGCGGCTCCGTCAGCGGAGGACGTTTCCGTAAGTGGTGAAGATACTGTCTTTCCCCCTCAGTGTACTCCAAAGGTTTCCCCCTTTAATTTTTTGGGGCTCAAAAATGGAAAATGGCCCGAGTTAGCCATAGCATTGGAGGTGCTGGGTTGCCTGCTGCCAGTTATTTTCGAAAGGGGTCTTTAGTGTGAGGTGGGGTCTAAAGACCCTCGATGCGACTTCCCCCGATTGTGCCGGTTATTTTTTTGAAAATGAACAAGGCATGGTTCGCCGAATTTTTTGTCCGTCTTCAAATTTAAAAAACGGGTTGCAAAGTTTTCCCTGTCTCCGTTATGTTTTTCTTTCTACCCCCTGAACTCTATCCTGGGTACAACACTGCCAGTTGTGCTCAAAGTGTGTGCCCCGACCAATACACTGCTAAGGTTAGTGGGTTCGTAAGCCGCGTTCCCTGGTGTGCCCCAAGAGTTCCCGTTCCTACACAACAAAAAACCCCTTCGAAATGTCAAAAAGGGAAGAGCCGTCCCCTGAGGCTTTTAAAAAAGGGAAATTTAAGTTTTCCCGGCCCGAATGTAAAAATTTTAGACAAAAAGGCAAAAAATAATTTGTATCACAGCGCATATTGACTGTCTATTAAATGGTAACAAAAAATAAAACATAGTCTTCATTTTTTTAAATTAAGCATAAAAATAATTTTATATATAATTAATTTTTTTAAGGGGAATTTATTGTACTGAAAAAATAATGCGTAATGGATGTACGAATATAAAAAACCATCTCATAAACCCTTTTAAAATTTTTTACAGGGGCCAAAAAAAAAACACATACTGAAGCAACGTAAACCAACA